>PVLC010043081.1:0-12677 GCA_004027655.1 Graphiurus murinus | reverse complement strand
GAAAGAAGAATGGGAAGGGGGAGGGGGAGGAGATGGGAGGAGAGGAAAGGAGATGGAGAATTTCAAAGCCTATTCTAATCTTTGCTGTTTGTTTGAATATTACCTCCATAGTTGACCCAACTTCACCTTGCAAATTTCTGCATATACAGGACACATTTTCTGTTTCTTCTTAATTTTCTGTTGGTGTGTCTTCCTAGTGTTTGACAGTGAGCTCCACAGTGATACAGTCATATCTGTGCATATCATTATTTGGCATTTCCTTCCCCACACCTTCCCTTTCCCTCCTAGTACGCAGTCCTACATCTTCTCGCTCCTACACTGTCATGACATCCCTTTACTTTTATTTTGTCTTTCTAGTTTCCATGTGTGAGAGAAAACAGATGCAGACCTGGTGGGGAGTGTTATGGGGGGTTGGTGGGTTAGCAGAAGTGAGGCCATTTTGTAAGAGCAGCTATGTAATGTTCTAGGTGGAAAATTACCACCCCTACCTGTAAATGACTAAGACGGTAAACAAAGGACTAGCTAGGTCACAATGCCCCTCTTGATCTCCTGCCCAAGCCTGTACCCTAGAATCGTTTGTTTCAAATCTCTGAACCGCAAAAGGGGACTTTCCACTGTGCACTAGCCAATCAATGTAAAGATCACGAATCCACCCCCCTTTTGTGTATATAATGTTAATGATCACTAGTTTCGGGTCTCTGCCGGTCCCACTGTTGTTTGGGGCATGGCGGGGGCCCAGATTCGAATCTGAAATAAATTTTGTTCGCAACTCCCCGCTGGTCCTTTCGTGAGTTACTCGCTAACAGGGAGGGCAACAAGAGTTGTGTGCATGTTATTTTTCTGACACTCTGTACCCCAATATGATCTAAAATTACAATGTACCCAATTTAAAGAAAAAGAAAACAGGTGCAGACCGTGTTTTACTTAAATTCCCCTAGCTCAATTTTTCTCAACTGAGAGGAATTTCTCCCCCAGTGAGTATTTGTCAATATCTGGAAACATTTTTGATTTTCACTGCTGGGAGCACGCTCCTGGCAGCCAGCGGGAAGAGTCCAGAGATGATACTCAACATTCTACAGTACGCATGGCAGCCTACACCACAAAGAACTCCCCATCTCAAAAGGTCAGTGACCTGGAGACTGGCAAACCCTGCTGTAGGGGCAGCCCATGTCATGTGGCGTTCGGCACTCACAGGCTCTGACCTTTTTTTGGTCAAATAGCATACTCCTCCACCCTAGTACAACCTGTTCAGGTGATTCTAGGAAGGGCCGTAGCAGCCTTAATGTTTTACCTGCCTACCTCCCCCTCCATTCCCCAGCAACCAGTGACGAGATCTGCTCCCACTGGCTCCCGCCCCAGCTTTACCTCCTTATCTAGCATTTCTATATAAACTATTGCTTGTTCGAATAAAGCTGAGATCCTGCAGTGCCTGGTCGCTGACTAGACTCCCAGCTCGGTGTGGTTTCTTGGGGGGTTATCTTGACTCCCTGGGGTGGAGGGCCTGGCCGTCTATGCTCTCCTTCTCACTCAGCCCCCAGCAGGCGAAGGCGGCTGGTCCCCTTGGTCTACCCTGTGTTGCGTAGGACGCAACACTCTGCCACCTGAAAATAACCTCTCCCTCTTAAATTATTTTGTTTTTTTAAGTGGAAATTAAATCCAGGGGTGCTGTACCTTCAGGCCACACCTTCAGCCTTTTTTTTTTCTTTAATTTTTTTATTTTGCAAGGATCTTGCTAAATGGCTGAGGGTCTCACTAAGTTGCTGAGGCTGGCCTCAAATGTGGGACCATCCTGCCTCAGCCTCTCAAGTACTGAGATTACAGGAATGTGCCACCATGCATGGCTCCCTCTTTTAAATTCTTTTTTTTTTTTTTCTCTTTTAAATTCTTAAAGTACTTTGTCCTTCCATTTCCTATGGGAACTACTATTCTTTACCTTGTAATTTGATGAAAAGGGAAAACACCTCTATCATCTGTCAGTTCCCCTACTCTCATTGCTCAGTACCATTCCTTGAGCTACCTCCTACTTCCAAAGAATGCCGGCAGATAGGACAGAAAAAGCAGAAATTCTTAAAGCAACAATACCTAAACCCACAGGTGATGCACATCCGTAATTCCAGTACTTGGAAGGCTGAGAAAAGAGGACTGCAGGTTCAAGGCCAGCCTCAGAAATTAAGGAGACTTTGTGTCAATATGAGAAATAAAAAGGGCTGGGAATGTGTGTTGGAAGGACAGTGCCCCTGGATTCAATTCCTAGTACCAAAAACAAATAAATAAAAAATAACAATACTTAGCTGGGCGTGGTGGTCCACGCTTGTAATCCCAGTACTTGGGAGGCTGAGACAGGAGGATCTCATGTTTGGGCGGCCATCCTCAGCTACTTAGTGAGGCCCTTTCCAAATTGGTGAGACTTGGTTTCAAAATAAAGAATTAAAAATAGGGCTGGGAGTGTAGCTCAGAGGTAGAATGACCCTGAGTTCAATCTCGAGTACTGAAATAAATAAATAAATAAATAATAACAATACTTAACATTTATTAATTGTTGCTCTTCTAAACGCATAACAAAGTTGATCCCAATTAATCCTTCAATAACCCTGAGTGGGAGGCACTATTACTTTACAGATGGGAAAACTGAATCATTAAAAATGTTAAGTAATCTGTTCAAAATCACAGAGCTTATAAATTAAGGACCCAAGATTCAAAGACACACATTCTCACTCCAGTGACCCTTTTCTTAACCAACGCACCGTACTATTTGCACTCTATTTACACTTAAACCATAATTCTCAAGTAGACACCCAGTTCTTTGGTGACAAAGTTAGGAAAAGCACACTTTCAAATACAAGAATGCAAATTTTGAAGAGCAGGTTATTTTCACAGTATATTAGGCAGAGACTACTGTGGCTCTTAAATATTTCCCAAAGACCCCATTATTCAAAGCTTGGTCCCAGGTAGTGCTACTGGGAGCTGGTAGAACCTTCAGAGATGAGGCCTAGTGGTCTAGGCCACTGGGGGCACAGTCAGCTCCAAGGGCTTGGGGTCTCCACTCGCTCTCCACTCTTGCTTCTTGGCTATGAGGTGCGCAGTTGCTTTTCACCACATTGTCCCACAGTGATGCGCTGCCTCACCATCGGCCCCTACTCAGAGCCAAGAGAGACCGTTTCTCTTTATAATTTCATTGTCTCAGATATTTGTGACGGAAAGATGACTAACACACCAATGAACAGGGTCAAAAAATAAAACTTAAGCTGGGCATGGTGGCACAAGCTTGTAATCCCAGCATTTGGGAGGCTGAAACCAGAGGATCCGGGTTCGCGGCTAGCCTCAGCTACCTAGTGAGGCCCTCCGCAACTTAGTGAGACCCTGTTTCAAAATAAAGAATAAAAAAATAGGACTGGGGGTATAGCTTGGAGGTAAAATGCCCCTGGGTTCAATCCCCAGTACCGCAAAAAATAAAAATAAAAATAAAAATAAAACTTAAGCCCAGCGTGGTGGCGCACACTTGTAATCCCAGTACTTGGGAGGCAGAGACAGGAGGATCACAGGTTCGAAGACAGCCTCAGCTACTTAGTGAAGCCCTCTGCAAATTAGTGAGACCCCATTTCAAGATAAAGAATAAAAAATAGGGCTAGGGGTGAGCCGGGTGTGGTGGCGCACGCTTGTAATCCTAGCATTCGGGAGCCTGAGACCGGAGGATCCGGGTTCGAGGCCAGCCTCAGCTACCTAGTGAGGCACTCCGCAACTTAGTGAGACTCGGTTTCAAAATAAAGAATAAAAAAATAGGGCTGGGGGTGTAGCTCGGAGGTAGAATGCCCCTGAGTTCAATCCCCAGTACCGCAAAAAAATAAAATAAAATAAAATAAAAAATAGGGCTAGGGGTGTTGCTTGGGTGTAGAATGCCCCTGGGTTCAATCCCTAGTACTGCAAATAAATAAATAAATAATAAATAAATAAATAAATAAATAAATAAATAAATAAATAAAACTTGTTTTTTTATAAACTCCATGTACCATATACCTTCCATCTTCCAGCAATTATATTAAATTCTGTTTATATACAGATGAGCAGGACACAGTTTGTTTTTTTGTTGTTGTTTTTTGGTTTGGGGTTTTTTGTTTTGTTTTGTTTTGTTTTGTTTTTGGTGGTGGACACAGTTTCTGACTTAAAAGGATTCTAAGGTATTATAGGGAAAGGAGTAGAAATAGAGAACTGTAACCTGCCTGAGCCTGGGAAGGCAGCACTGCCACTCTTCCTCCCCCCCCCCCCCCCCCCCCCCCCCCCCCCCCCCCCCCCCCCCCCCCCCCCCGCCCAGGGCATTCTACCTTAAAGCTACACCCCAAGCCCTTTTTATATTTATTTATTCATTCATTTATTTATTTAGAAACACACAGTCCTCAGATTACTGAAAGTCTCACTAAGTTGTTGAGGCTGGCCTCAAACCTGTGATCCTCCTGTCCTAGCCTCCCAAGTACTGGGATTACCAGTATGTGCCACCACACCCAGCTCATCAAGTGGTTTTTAAGCAGGAGAGTGACATGGTCATATTTGCCCTTTCAAAGGTTACTTGGGCAGCAGAATAGAATATGTATCTGAAGGGGACAAAATTATAGGAAGGAAAACTGGATAGGCATTTACTACAGCAACCTAGACAAAAAATGATAAATGAACTGGGCGTGGTGGCACACGCTTGTAATCCCATTACTTGGGAGGCTGAGACCGGAGGATCTGGGCCCGCAGCCAGCCTCAGCTACTTAGTGAGGCCCTCTGCAAATTAGTGAGAAAACCATCTGGTCCTGGGCTTTTGTTTGATGGTAAACTCTATTGATGCTTCAGTCTCTTTGATTGGTATTGGTTGGCTTAAGTTTTCTATATCTTTTTTACTCAGTTTAGGAAGGTTGTATGTGTCTAACAATCTGTCAATTTCTTCTACATTTTCTATTTTGGTGGAGTATAGTTTTTCAAAGTAGTTTCTGATGATCCTCTGGATTTCTACACTGTCGGTGGTGATATCACCTTTTTTGCCTCTTTATCTATCTTGTTTACTTTTTCAAGAAACCAGCTTTTGGTTTTGTTGATTTTCTGTATTGTTTTTTAATTCTCTACTTCATTAATTTCTGCTCTGATTTTTAAAATTTCCTGTCTTCTACTGGCTTTGGGGTTAAACTGTTCCTGTTTTTCAAGGGCTTTGAGCTGTGTCATTAGGTTATTTATTTGGTGATTTTCTGTTCTTATATGGGCACTCAGTGCTATGAATTTTTCTCTTAGTACTGCCTTCAAGGTGACTCAGAGATTTTGATATATTGTGTCTCTATTTTCATTTGTTTCTAGGAATTTTTTAATTTCTCTCCTTACTTCTTCCATGACCATTCCTCATTCAGCAATGTGGTGTTTCGTCTCCATGTGTTTATGTGGTTACTCTGGGTCTTCTTGTAGTTGATTTCTAGTTTCATTGCATTGTGGTCTGAAAAGACACAGTGGATCATGTCATGTTTTTTTGAATTTTCTAGTGCTAGCTTTGTGGCCCAGGATGTGGTCTATTTTGGAGAAAGTTCCATGAACAACTGAGAAAAATGTGAATTCAACTGTAATTGAATGAAATATTCTGTATGTGTATCAAATAGGTCCATTTGGTTTGTGGTGTTTTTAGGTCTGAGGCATCTTTACTGACCTTTTGTCAGTAGTGGCCTTTTTCATGACTACTTTGCCAGCACTAAGCACAGAGCCTACTCATAAGAAGTACTCAATAAATATGTGTCCAATATATGACTTAATCTGCTCATTTTCTCATAAGAAACTTGAGATAGAATAATAAGAATGAAGCTGGGCATGATGGCCCATGCTTGTAATCCCAGCATTTGGGAGGCTGAAACCAGAGGATCCGGGTTCGTGGCCAGCCTTAGCTACCTAGTGAGGCACTCCGCAACTTAGTGAGACTTGGTTTCAAAGTAAAGAATAAAAAATAGGGCTGGAGGTATAGCTCAGAGGTAGAACGCCCCTGAGTTCAATCCCCAGTACTGCAAAAAGAAGAAGAAGAAGAAGAAGAAGAAGAAGAAGAAGAAGAAGAAGAAGAAGAAGAAGAGGAAATGAATTTTGTCAGTGAAGATTGAAGATGTGTTCTAAGTTGGGAGGAAGGCTTATTCTTTCTCTAGGTAGTTTTTCTATTTTTTAGATTTGGGTATTTTGGGGGTTCTTTTCATAATGTGAAGCCTTTTTTAATTAAAAATAAAAGATTATAAATTCAATAACAAATAGGTTTCTCCTATTTAACAGACCTCTGAAAGAGAAAACAGTTGGAAAACAATGAATACTTATTGACTCATAAATACTAAGAACCTCTTTATTTCTTAGATATAATTAGACATAATTGTTTAAAGAAAACATTTCTTTTCTAAAGATATTTCAGTTTTAGACACATCACAGCAGTCATTTCAATTCTCCAGTGCTCTTAAAATAGGTATTCATTTTGCATCAGTAAATGAAATAGAAGTGGAAAAAGCATTATCTTAAATTGCACTGCCTCAATTCTTCTTAAAATATCTATAATCATGATCTGAATTTCTTTATACCTCACCAGCATCTAGGAATATTTTTCTTAATCCAATTGGAAGTAAATATCTCATTAATATTTAATCATTAAATAATACTTTATTCACTATAGCTTTTTTCTAACAAAATAAAAATTTATAATTCTATCACCACATATATAAGGCACTCCCCCATTATATTCCTTTTTAAGAAATCATTCTGTAACAGTAGCAGCCTGAACAGCAACTAGCAGATGATATAGTCCAATACCTTTCAAATACAAATGAATTTTATTATTTTACATATGCAGAAAGTGAAAGCAGTTTTTTGTTGTTATTGTTTGAGGGATGTGTGGTGGTACTAGGGATTGAGCCCAGGGGCATTCTACCTCTGAGCTATACCCTAGTCCTTCTTATTTTTTACTCTGAAACAGAGTCTCACTAGGTTTCTGAGACTCACTAAGTTGCTGAGGCTGTCCTTGAACCTGAGACCCTCCTGTTTCAATCTCCCATTTACTGGGATTACAGGTGTGTGCCACCATGCCCAGGGAGGCCAAGTATTTTTAAAGCTAAATGTCTCTGTGAATGTTTCCATACTTCTGCTCTGCTTCTTCTGCTCTGCTACTTATCTCAAGGTTCCAAAATGACTTTAAAAGCTGTTATACATCATACTCTCATTCAACCTCCAAAGGCCAGAAAAGAGTACTTCCCTTTCTTGAAACTCTCTTGTTTAGAGAGAGAAAAATTTTGTTAGGGTACACCCCATCCTCCAGTTGTGCCTATTCCTAAACAAATGTTTAGCAAAGAGGATGGACTCTGGCACCAAGGATTCTGAGGAAGTCCAGAGCTCCATCCCCACTGTGCACCTCTTCCTACCCCCTCATGGGGGTCCCCTATAAAAGAAGAGTTGTGAGACCCCATCTCTCTCCCTCTTGAGATGGTCCATGTTCTCCCTTGAATGTGTACCCTCCACTGTCTTAAATAAACCTCTTGTCTCTGAATGGCACATGCCAAAATTCTTTTCTGCCACAGAGGCCAAGCACTCCACCAATCCTGAGTTCCTGAGGTGAAGAACAGATCAGTCACCCCCTTATGTAGTAAGAGGCTAAGATGAGGAAGAAGCACCTATATTCAGTTATTAGGTTTCTCTGAAGGATGAAGAAGAGATGAATGGAGGGCAGGCACTTTGGGCAGAAGGAAAATATGGAGAGTCTCAGGACAGTACAGAGGCCATTAGGATTGAGAAGGGACATTTTCTCCTTGCTTCAAAAGAAGAAAGCAAAGGTGGCTCCAGGCAGAGAGAGGTGGCAACAAGTTAAGTTCACTATTTCTTTAGTGAAATAAGACCCTGGGTGCTAACTTCAGTATATTGCCACTGACAGAGGCCCAAGATAAATGCATGAAGAAGAAAGGAGTGAGAGTGTGCGAAGCTCCTGTGGCAGTCAAGGAATGGGAAGTGCTTCAAGCCACTCAGGCAGCCCTTAGGACCTCAGGGACTAGAACTAAGAACTTGAAAGGAATCTATACTCTCTTGGGCTTGCCTGACCCTGGGACATCAGCTTCAATCTCTCATGTTTCTTCCTTGTGAAGTGTGACATTGCTGTAGCTAGCTCTGAAGACAGAAACTTGTAATCCCCAGAAAGAGAAAAAATGGATAATTCCCTTCCACTTCCATTCAAAATAAAATTATACCAGCTTAGCCCCTCCCTGAGTCTATCACTGCAGCTAGGAGCACTGGGTGCTATCATTGACTCAATGTTTCTTGTGGCTGGGGTCTGTCATCCAAAAGGAAAGAGAAACAACAGTGATCTTGCTCTTAAAAGAAAAAAAAAATAGTGAAACTCTTGGGCTGACAATAATTAAGTCCACATTGTATTAAAAAAAAAAAAAAAAAAAAAAAAAAAAAAAAAAAAAAAAAAAAAAAAAAAAAAAAAAAAAAAAAAACAGAGCCAGGCATGGTGGCGCACATTTGTAATTGTAATCCCAGTACTTGGGAGGTTGAGACAGGAGGATGACAGGTTCCAGGCCAGAGCTAATGACACCCTGCTTCAAAATAAAAAAAATTAAAAGGCTGGGAGTGTAGCTCAGTGGTAGAGAACTCCTAGGTTCAATCCCTAGTAATGTTGTGGGATAACAGGGTCCCACCCATGGGTCCTTGGCCTCCTTGATAAAAAGAATTTTAACACGTGCCAGTCAGGAACAAAAGGCAGGTATTTATTCAGAAAAATAAGGGACTCGGGGAAAACAGGTAAGGGGAGATCTTCCGGGCCATGCGGGCAAAGAGGCGGAAGAGAGGAAGGGGGCCTTTTTATAAACTTTTAAGAGGGGCGGGCACAGAAGCAGTCTGGACTTCCTTCTTTCTCAGGTATGGTGGTTGATAGATAGGCGTTCCAAGTTGGATCCTCCTCCTTTCTCAGGTTTCGAAGATGGGAGGTTGCTGAAGTCTGGTTTTTGTCCAAAAGGATTTCCGGTGGGGGCAGGGTCTATGAACTCTGCAGATTTTAAAGCTCTATTTTCCTTTCCTTCCCAATGCCTCCTTCCTGCCTAAAATTTTATTCCTTTCTACTCTACCTCATCAGGACCATGTACATACATGCACACACCAGTTACAATTAATTTATATGAATAAACTACAAATCTACTATAATTTCAGTACTGAATTTTTCACTCAATTCACAAGGGAAAAATCTATAAAGCATTAAGCCACTTGCAACTTAAAGAAAAGATTCCACATGTCTTTGGAGCCTGTTCTTTCTTTCACTGTGCTAGTTCTATGATAATAACTTATCTCAGTTTGTGTTCCAGGTTATTCCATATTCCACAACAGATATTATTATTAGAATTTTACTTCCCTGCGTCTGTCTGCAAATGCACAGAATTCCACACTTGTTTTTATTTTTTTTTATTTTTTATTTTTTTGTTACTCTACTATTGACTAGTCCACAAACATATGCAAAGATGAAGAAGGACAAGCATGTACTTAAGATCACTGCAGCGATCAGCCTTGATCTTTGTCACAAATCACATAATCCATTTTTAGTTTTGATGTAAAGTGTTAATAGATTTTCTAATAGAAAAAGACCTTGTGGCTAACTATAAAATTCAATTTCAATTCAGATAGCACCGCCTGCAGAGTCATTTTAAAATGTTGCAATTCAAAAAACCAAGCAAGCATAGCATTTACTTTAAAGAGTAGGAAACAGAACTAAGAGGTCAGGTGCTCACTTGTCATGTTTTCTTACAGTTCTGCATTCACATACTGTATTGCAATCTTCCATATTTTCCAGGAGATATCTATTTCTAGGGCATCAAGATTTCAACTGTATTCATGTGAGAACATAATTGCATCTTTTCTGTCAAAGGAGTAGCTTGATTTACACCAACATTTTGTAATCTGGTAGGGACTTAGATTTCTTCACAAAATTAGCATCTCTTAAGAGTTGGAGGTGTTGACCTTCTCCCATCTTCCCCTGTAGCTGACCGGGAAGAAAGTGAAGCTGTAACTCACACCAATAGGAGTTCAGTGCAGGAGGAGCTTTACTGTAGGGATGGAAGACCCATCAGGTTTTTCCTCAGGTGTGCTCTCTCACGCATACCTGAGAGCACCCTTTTTTGCAAAATAGTAAAATCACCTTGCCAAGCAATTTTCAAACACATCCCTTTTTTTTATGCCATGAAAAATTATTTCTAACTTTCACAGACTTTGAAATATAAAGGTTCAGCTTAAAAATGTAAAACAGAATGTGAAGCTATTAAAATATTTTACTACTTATCTTCTTATACAGCATGACTTTCTGTAAAACTTAACAGAATGATTTACAAAAGGAGAGATGTCAAACAAAACTTCACTAATAGAGCATGTAACTACATAACAGGATAAAAAAAAATTCTTTTCTCTTTTTTTCTGATTTTTGCAATTTCACTAGCTCCATTCAGCCTCAAATAAGTGGTTAAATGTTTTAGTTAAAGTATTTATTGGCTGTTCTCTACAACATTTTAAAAATGGTTCCCTACACCTTTAACTGTTAATTAGCTCAAGTATTTGGTTCAGAAACCACAATCCTGCATAGTGTGACCTCACTGGTATGGCATCTGGGCAATTATCTTTGAGATAATGAGCCTTTTCATCCATAACAGAACAACAACCTCTCACTTGGATTGCAAAAGATCAGAGCCAATCTGCTGCACACCAGGGTGCCTGCCATCCCCTTTGTAACATACCTTATTTTCAAACTAACCTTTCACATTCTGAATTAATTAAGGTGTTTTCAGATTAAAAATTAATGAATTCACTTTAGCATCATTTAGGGGAATAATAGGCACAAAACACCATCCAAAGAATGTTTTGGATCCTAATACAATATCCTAAGTGGGAGGGAAAACCACATTACATAATTTTCTGACCTGTCATAGCCCAACCAGATCCTGATTTTTGGCTACTTGGAAAAATAAAGTCTCAGAAAAGATTTAGTGAGGTAGTATAGTTAGTGTGCACTGGGAATTTTGATATATTCTAATTTTATTGAAAAATTATTTTGGAGATGACCAAGTTTTTTACCAGTAAGGAAATTCCTAACTTTTATCAGTAATGAAATTTCTAACTTTTATCTGCCTTGCTATCTCACTTATTCTTCAAAGCTAAACTCATCTCACTTTCTCCATGCAACACTCAATGAATATGGAACCCCTTCCTCACAGTGTTGATGAGGTAGAATAGAAGAAATAAAATTTGGGCAGAAAGGAGACATTGGGAAGGAAAGGAAAAATATAGTTTTAAAATCTGCAGAGTTCATAAACTAACTCCACCCTATAGGGTGTGTCAGGTCTTAGGCAGAAGTCTCTGTGGGCCCACACCCTTAATCCCCTGGATCCCTGCCCCACCTGAGACTCTTGAGGTCCAGGAGGACAAAGATTAGACCTCAGCCAGCGACCACCCACCTTTGAAACCTGAGAAAGAGGAGGTCCAGACTTCTTCTGTGCCCACCCCTTCTTGGGAGGTCTATATAAGGATTGAAAAGGCTGCAAAGAGCTCTCTCTCTCTTGCCTGCTTGGCCCGGAACATCTCCGCTCACCTGTTTTCTCCCTCAAGTCCCTTACTTTCCTAAATAAATTCCTGCCTTTGTCCCTGACTGGCACGTGTTGAAATTCTTTTATCACGGAGGCCAAGAACCCACCAGAGACACCGTATTGTCTCACAACAGTGTCACAAGAAAACATAATAATTCCATGGGGCTCTTGGCTTATGTGGCAGAAAAGAATTTCAGTGCACGCAGGTCAGAAAAAAGACAAAAGTTTTGTTTAGGAAAGTGAGGGATTTGAGGGAGAAGGCAGGCCATCTCAAGAGATGGGAACGCATCTGAGCAAGAAAGGTCTTTGTGGCTTTTTCAGTTCTTTTATAGAACTCCATGAGGGGGTAGGCGGGGTCACACAGTGGAGGTCTGTACTTTCTCTTCCTCAGGTTCCCAGCATCTATGGGTGGTGACTGGCTGGTGCCTGACCCTTGTCCTTCTCATGGATCCTTTGTTTACTAAGCATCTCAGGAATCTCAGGTGGGGTGAGGGGCCATTGTGATAAAGCCTGTGGGCTCCTAAGAGAGAGCATGCCCTATAGAGTGGAGTTAGATATTATGAACTTTCCAGATTTTAAAACTATACTTTCCTTTTCCTTCCCAATTTGTCTCCTTTCTGCTTACTGCTTTATTTCTTCTATCCTACCTCAATAGAGTTGTTGGAAAGAAAAGATTTATTTTCTCACCATGTAAGCTTCATATCTAAAACTCATCTTTCAAAAGACACATTAACAAGAGAAAGGAATACTTATAAGTTTTATCTTGCCTGAGGACATTCTTAAGGAAATAATGATTCTAAGAATCAGGGAAATCTGTGTATTTTTTAAATCAGTTGAGACCTGAACATAGGCAGATAAAATTCCTTAAATAACAAAGAGGTAGCCGGGCATGGTGGCGCACGCTTGTAATCCCAGCATTTGGGAGGCTGAGACCAGAGGATCCGGGTTCGCGGCCAGCCTCAGCTACCTAAGTGAGGCACTCCGCAACTTAGTGAGACCCGGTTTCAAAATAAAGAATAAAAAATAGGGCTGGGGGTATAGCTCGGAGGTAGAATGCCTCTGAGTTCAATCCCCAGTACCGCAAAAAAA
>PVLC010043080.1:0-11165 GCA_004027655.1 Graphiurus murinus | reverse complement strand
GACCTCGCACTTCATGAAATTCTATATATTGATCTCAGCAATGGTCTAAATATCTTTGGAATATTATACTTGACCTTTCTATCTATCCAAACCCTAGATATCTATAAGGCATCTCCAAATAAACTCATTTCATTAACTTCTTTCTAATCCTAATCCTAAGAAACATTAGTGCAAAAATTTGGGCAAGGGCTAAAATACAGAGATTAAAAAATATAAATTGTATCCTCAAAGTACTCACAGTTCAGAAGGAAAGATATTGTATACTTCTTTGTGGAGTCATTTTTCGTAGCAATTATTGTTTGGCTTGTTGTTGTCATCTATCTCGCTCTTCAATAACATAAGCTCTGTAAGAGGAGGGGCTTCATATTTTGTGCTCCTATTGTATTCCCATCACATAAAATATTGACTAATATTAGGCATCCAATAACCAGATGTGAAATCTATAAATTAATGAACATTATTAATGTGTAAGATGTACCAAAATATACTGAATGAGTCCCTTCAGAGAGTTCATCCTGCATCATATCACCACATAAGAATGTTAAGACCATAGTTAATAGTGTAAGGATAAAGGAAACTCACATGATAAAAACCCTGGACAAATTATGTATAGAGGACTATACCCCAACATAAAAAGATAATTCTTCATACAAACAAGGTAAGTTTTGTGTGCATAGCATTTGTGAAAGTTTTATTTACAAAGCAACAATAAGGCTGGGCATGGTAGTGCATGCCTATAATCCCAGTACTTGGGAAGCTGAGACAGGAGGATTGCAGGTTCAAGGCCAACCTCAGAAATTTAAAGAGACCCTCAGTAACCTAGTGAGACCCTGTTTCAAAATAAAAATGAAAAAGGGCTGGGGTGTAGCTTGGCATTAGACCATCCCTGGGTTTACTCCCCAGTGCCACAAGGAGAAAAAAGAAGACAAAGTGAGTATACTTTAAAGTTGAGTTTTAGAGAAAAATGATTTATCTGCATTAAGAATGAGACGATGAGCCCAGCGTGGTGGTGCACACTTGTAATCCCAGTACTTTGGAGGCTGAGACAGGAGGATTGCAGATCTGCAGCCAGCCTCAGCAACTTAGTGAGGCCCTCTGAAACATAGTGAGATGAGACCCTGTTTCCAAATAAAAAATAAAATAGGTATGGGGATATAGCCTGGAGGTAGAAAGGCCCTGGGTTTCTTCCCTAGTACTCCCACCTCTCCCCCCCACACACACACACACTTTACTTTTTTGTTAAAGATTCAAATATTTTGAGGATTTTGTGTCTTTTTTTTTTTTTTTTTTTTTTGGTACTTTTGGTACTTAGGTTAGAAACTGTGGCATTCTACCTCTGAGCTATACCTCCAGCTCTTTTCATTTTTTTTTAATTTTGAAAGAGGGTTTTACAAAATTTCTGATGCTGGCCTCAAACCTTAAATCTTCCTAACTCTGACTCTGAAGTACTGACATTATAGGCATATGTCACCATACCTCTTTCTTCTTATTAATTTTTAAATTTTTTTACTAACATGTTTCAGTTATACAGATTCCTGGGACACGGTGTGTTATTTCAACACATGTCTACAACGTGTACTGATCAGATCAGGTTAATTAGCATTAACCTCTCCTTACCATTTCTGTATGGTTTGAAGTTTTGAGCTCTTGTCTTCTAGATCATCAAATATATCAAGATTTATTGTGAACTATAGTCATCCCACTGTGCTACTGAATACCAGAACTTATTCCTTCTGTCATGTGTTTTGGTACCCATGATCCAACCTGCCTTTACGTGCTCTCCCCCTTCCCATTTTCTAATAATCAGTATTCTGTATTCAAGCCAACCTTTTAGCTTCCACATAGAAGAGGGAACATGCAGTATTTTTCTGTGACTGGCTTAATTCACTTAATATAATGTCCTCCAGTTGCATCCATTTTGTTACAAATTCCTTTGCTGTGAGATTTATCCTAGGGAGGCAAGGATGGCTCAATGTAAAGGAATCAATTGATTTAGTACATCACATCAACAGAGTGAAGGATAAAAATCATGTGATTATCTCAATAGATACAGAAAAATCATTTAATAAAAGTCAACATTTCTCATGGTAAAAATTCTGAACAAAGTGGGTATAAAAGGAGCTGGGCATGGTGGTGCACATGTGTAATTCCTATTTGGAAGGCTAAGACAGGCAGATTAGAAGTTCAAAGCCAGCCTTCACAATTTAGTGAGGCTATCGGCAAGGCTGTGAGACTCTGTTTCCAGATAAACAATTAAATAGGGCTGAGAGTGTAACTCAAAGGTAGAATGCCCCTGGGTTCCATCTCAGCACCACACACATACACACACACACACACACACACACACACACACACACACACACAGAGTACGTATAAAAGGATCATATCTCAACATAATAAAGATTTCATAAGCCTACAGCCAGTATCATACTGATTGGGGAAATCTGAAAGAGTTTCCTCTAAGATCTGGAAGGAGACAAAGGTATCTACTCTCACTGCTCTTATTTAATATAGTACTGGAACTTTTAGCCACAGCAATTAGGCAAGAGAAAGAAGAAAAAGAAAAGAGGAAATTATCCCAGTTTGCAAATGATTTTTTTTATATAAAGAAAAACTTAAAGATGGCACCAAATGACTATTAGAACTGATGAATGAACTCAGTAGAGTTGCAGGAAAAAAATCAACATATGAAAAATCAGTAGCATTTGTATATACCAATAACAACCTTACTGAGAAAGGAATCATGAAAGGCATCCCATTAACAATAGCTATAAGAAATAAAATCTCTAGGAATAGATTTAACCAAGGAATTGAAAGAAAAAAAGTGAAGAAGATACAGAAAAATGGAAAAATCTCCTCTGTTTATGGATTGGAAAAATAAAGATTGTTAAAATGGCCATAGTACCCATGGCTACTTGGAATCCCCATCAAAGTACCAATGAGATTCTTCACAGAACTAGAAAAAAACCTAAAATTTATATGAAAGCACAAAAGGCCCCAAATAGCCAAAGCAATCTTGAACAAAAAGAACAAAATTGGGAATTATATATAATAACATATGTAATATAATATATCACAATATGTTTTATAGCATAATATGTCAAAATATTATCATAAAGTATAATTCCAAGACATGCTTTGGGGACATAGTAGCTAAAACAACATGATCCTAGCATAAAGAGACATATAGACCAAAGGAACAAAATAAAGATCCCAGAAATAAACCCAGACATCTACAGTCAACTTACTCCAAACATAGATACTGAAAACATACTTTGAAAGAAGGACAACTTCTTCAGTTTAATGATCCTGAGAATACTGGATATCTGTGCACAGAAGAATAAATAGACTCCTAGCTCTCACCAGTTACAAACATCAACTCTGAATGGATCAAAGACCTAAATATAAGACCTGAACTCTTAAACTACTAGAAGAAAATATAGAAGAAATACTTTAAGACACCAGTGTAGGCAATTATTACCTTCCTTCTCTCTTTCCTTCCTTCCTATCCTTCCTTCCTTCCTCCCTCCCTCCCTACCTCCCTCTCTTCCTTCCTTCCCTCCTTCCTTCCATCCCTTTCTTTTTATATGACAACAAAAGCACAGGAAGCAGAATCAAAAATAGATAAATTGCATTTTGTCTCTGTTGCCACTGAACACATTGTAAGTGACATGGATTTTGGTCCAATCCCATACATTGGGATTGGACCGAAATCCATGACCTCCATAGTTTACAGCATCACAGGCATGACTTGGGATCTCAGGCCCCTTCTCATATGAAGTGGTGGAAGCCAGAATCAAAAATGAGAAAACAGAGCAGTTGCTGGAGCATTGGAGTGACCATTCTGAAACTTGAATCCTGGATGCTGACCCAGGCCTCTGAGGACAGAATAGAAGGAAAAAAACAGGTAAAGATATCAAATTACACAAGAGTCCAGGACCTCTTCTCTTATACTTATCATGATAAATGAGAGAGATCCACACACATGCCTAATTCCTCTAGATATAAGTCTTCCAAAAACTTCCCCTCCCATGAGGTTCATTTAAACTGAACCTCATCCGTTTCCAAATATAGTAGGCATGGGTGATTCTACTGGCAGTATGATTCTGAGAATCTCAGGAACCATATGCACACTGGGCGATGGAAGCAGTGATCCTCCGATTGTTATCATACAGGCCATCTGTGGTTGTTGCTCTTAGTGCAAAGTGAACTAGGGGCCTGAAGCGGTTGTTCTGAATTATCTTGTAATTACATCCACCTCTCTTTCATAGATGGACACTGTCAATGTCTGTAAATTGGATGGGATGCTGAAAGAAGAGGAACAAAATACAGTCTAAAATCAAAAAGATAAAATAACACAAAATAACTCCCAGAGTCCAGTGCTCACCATTCTGAGGAGCGTATTTAGAATTGTTAGCAATAATTGCTTTTTCTATCATGTGATGTTTTTTGATACTGGAAGTCAATAGAATGCCAATTTTAGAGTCTAAAGGCAGAGGATTGTGTCCACAGCAAGAACATATATGAACAAGTTTAACTGAGATGTTTCAAATGAGAAAGGACAAGCTCTTACCAGTAGAAAACAAACAAAAAGCCGTATTATCTTGTTGTTTTCAAAAAATGGGGAGGGACCATTCCCTGTAAGGCTTGAAATGAGTGCTGCCATTGATTTGACTTACATCATTCTCCAATAAAAAGCACTGAAACCTTGTACCTGGAGACCTTTAAAAAACCATTTTTGAGCTCACTTATTGAATTGATCTTAAAAACATGTTACCATCTTTTGTTCTGACTAATATATTCCTAACATATTTTCTTTCGCACTTCCAAACAGGAACCTTCTTTCCAGAATTTGCTGTATTGAGTTTGTTATCTAAGCTTTAGTACCATTCAGAGGCACAGCTATGTTGACCTACAGTGCTTAATTGCAACTGAATATTTACTAAAGAAAGTTTGAATTCACTTTCAGAAAATTTTCCAATATGTTTCCCATTTGTTGTGAGTGCAGCACCGCAGAGAGTACCAGGCCAAGGGCTTTTTTTATCTCCTACCATAATCCTCTTGTTATCTTTTTAAGCAAAACTCCTATTGAGGAGAAGGGCTTAAGGGGTAGAATTTTGAATTGGACTTGGCCATCCACTGCTGTTCAGGAAAGGCTGCCTGTGGAATTGACCGCCATATGCTCACCAACCTGATTTATTTTTCACGACGCTTCCAGATCTGTGCTAGCAATACAAAAGAATTACTATAATGAAACATAATGCTTAAAATTCTTGGCAATATTAAATTCCCCTCTAAAAAGTCTCTAACAGCTTTTTTGGCAAAGCAGGATGGTGCAGACAAGATATAATAGTTAATCATCAAATTATGAACTCAGAAGGGGAAAGCCATGGACATTATCAGAAATAACGAGCACTGGTACACTGAAGACTAAGTTGTCATGCATCTCAGGATGCTTCGGTGGTTTTAGAAGCATTTGCACTTATTCTACCCCTACTGACAAAAACTTAGAATTGGGATGTGGGTGGGGGCCTTGGAGCCATGGTGAAATGTCCTTATGAGTTTTCTGCTGGGGGAGTGGCTTCAAAAAGTATGAATGAAAATGGAGCAGGGACTTGTGGGTAAATTGTCTCCTCTGAATGCCATTTCCTAGTGAACTGTTTTCTGAAATCATGGCATGTTAAGATGGAAGGAAGCTTAGAGATTATCTCTTTTGACCCTTCCTTTTATAGAAAGGCACCTGAGGCTCCGTGAAAAAGAAATCGTTTGGTACAAATACTGAATTACATTTCCTGAAGATTAACTGTGAGAGGCTTCCAAAACCTCAATAAATGTTGTCACAGCTCAGTAAACATCTGAGAGCCTTCCAAGGGAACTCGGCAAGTTGGGGAAAGAAACAGAAGGCCTCCTTGTTTTAGACTTTTGGTTGCTAATGGGTTGGTCCTGCAGTTTCTGCCAGACTTGCCTTTCAACTCTAACTCATCCCTTACAGTTGATCTGTCACCAAATTTTATATCCATATAACCTTTCTTTTAATTTCAGCGTAACCATACTTGCCTCATTTTGGCAGGGTTATTGAAATGCCCTAACTAGTCATCTCCCTACTATGATCACTCATGTTTTCAGTTCATCCTAAATAACATTAAATTGATCTTCTAAAATTCTGCTAAATCTTCTAATGGATTCTCTCTGCATGGAGGATAATGTCCAAACTCTTCACATGGCATTTAAAGACTTTATCTGGTCCTGTGCTACATATCCAAAGTTCATGTCTTTTCTTGTACAACATAAACTTACACTAAACGAAGTCATCACTGTCTCATGTATCATCTCTTTCCATTTCTATATCATTCTGATCATTATTTGCAATAAATATCTCTATATATCCCATTTGTGACCAATCCTTGCCTATTTTTTAGGATACAATATAAATTCAATTTACCATATGAAATATGCTCACCCATCTTTACCCAACTCTAATCTACAAATCCCTCTTGTGTATGGACAATTTAACACCAAACTTTCTACTTCATGTGTATCTGTTATTCAAGTTAAGTGGGTGTCCTTAGTGGTACCTTCTTTAGCCATCAAAGGTCATAGCTGTTCTTTAAATGTTTTTTATTATCTCATCTACATTTTCCTATAGGCTACAAATTTATCTTTTGTAGAAACTCTACAAAAGAACCATTCACAGTTTGACTACAGCTGGATGCTTCCCCTGACTTTTGATTTCTTTCTCCCCTTTATTATTCCTCCCAACTCCCATGAGCCCTCCTCCATGCCTGAGTTGGACTCAGAAGACTCTTCTGTGGTCAGCTGCATTGGCTCCTGCCTGTCTAGGAGAGGCTTCAGACATATGGTCAGTTCTTTAACCAAACTAGCAATTGCTAGTTTGGGGGGGAGTAGATTTTTATACCCTTTCAGTGGTTCAGACAACATAGTGCTATGCTATATTTTTCAAGCTCACAAATATGTTTTTTACTCTCAAAGGAAACTTAGTATCCATTAGTCACTCCCCATTTTTTTCTTTCCTCTAGCCTCTGTCAAATAATAATCTGATTTCTATCTTCATGAGTTTATAGATTCTAAATATTTCATACAAATTTAATCACAGAGTACATAGCCTTTGTTTTGAATTCTTTCACTTAACATTATGTTTTCAAGGGCTACCATATCATAATATGTATCAGTACTTCTTTCGTTTTTATGACATTAATATTCCATTGTATGGAAATGCCACATTAGAATTGTTTTTTTTTTTAATTTCATTATAGTGTTGACTATTGACCTTATATAGAAATACAGTTTTTTTTCCTGTGTGTTGATCTTGTATACTTCAACTTTATCCAATTTGTTTATTAGTTTGAAAGTTTTTTGTTTGTTTTTATAGATTTTTTAGAATTTCTCATAGATCATTAAGATTTTTAATATACTTTCATTGGTACATTGGAGTCTCACATCATAATATAATTCAGAATGATAGGGACATACATGCACACAGCACTTGGTGAGACCCCCACACCTGCTCCCTCCCCACTTCCTCCCCTCCTCATACATGGTATTGAGACTGACAATTTCCATTATGTACACAACATCAATGGAAGTATTTCCATTTCATTTCTCCCTTCGTAGTTTGGATGTCTCTTTCTTGCCTAATTAACTAAGCTAGACTTTACAGTACGATTGAATAGAATTGATGAATGCAGGCAGCCTTGTCTTGTTTCTAATCTTAGGGGTAAAGTTTTTTGTCTTTTACCATTACATAAATGCCCTTAATCAGGTCGAGGATATTCCCTTTTGTATCTATTAAAATATTTTTATTTTGAATCAAATGTTGGATTTTGTCATATACTTTTTCTGTATAATTTAAGATGGTTGCCTGGTTTGGTGATGCACTTACATAATCCCAGTACTTGGGAGGTTGAGACAGGAGGATCTCAGGTTTGAGGCCAGCCTCAGCAACTTAGTGAGACCCTGTTTCAAAATTAAAAATAAATGAAATAGGACTGGGGGTATATCTATAAAAGGTAGAATAGACTGTGTTCAAACCACAGTACAAAAAAAAAATTAATCTGATCATGCATTTCCCCTTCAGCATATTAATGTGTTGTACCACACTGATTGGTTCTCTTATGTTAAACCACCATTGTACTTTAGGGATAAATTTGTCTTAGTCATGACATATAATCATTTTAATATGCTATGGGATTCTGGTTACTACTACTACTACTACTTTATTAAGATATCTTCATCTTTATTCAAAAGGATAGTGGTCTGCAGTTTTCCTTTCTTTTGATGTCTTTATCTGGCTTTTGCATCAAGGTAATGCTATCCTCATAGGATGAGTTAGCAAGTGTACCTTTTTCTTCTTCATTGGAAGAGTTTAATAAAGACTGTTTGCTCTTCTTTATATATTTTCTATAATTCACCAGTGACCTGTAATTCCAGCTACCCTGGAGGCTGAGGTAGGAGGATTGCAGATTCGAGGCCAGCCAGAACAACTTAGTGAGGCCCTATCTCAAAATAAAATGTTTTTAAAAAGCCTGAGGAGATCAGTGTGAATATTCCTCAGAAAATTGGGAATAGATCCACCATACGATCCAGCTTTATCTTTTCAAGAGAATGAAATCAGATATTATAGTAATATATTTATATCCATGTTTATAGCAGTACAGTTCACAATAGCCAAATCAAGAAACCTACCACTGAAGTGTTCATCAACAGTTGAATACAGATGAAATTCTACTTAGCAAATTAGAATAACAAAATTATGTCATTTGCAAGAAAATGGATAGACTGGAAAAAATGTTAAGTGAGATTAGCCAGTCACAGAAAGTGATATGTTTTCCCTCATATGTAGAAGCTATGGACTAATCAGGATACAAGAGGGACTTTAGATAATGGAGGAGAAACTCCACTGGAGCAAGGGAGGTGGTCTGGTGGTCTGGAGAGGGCGGGGGGTGATAATTAATGAAGAAAACACTTCCACCAAGTGCTGTGTGTACATGTGTCCCTATCACTCTGAACTACATTATGATGTGAGACTCATAAAAATATATTACCAATAAAAATATATTAAGAGTAAAAAATAAAAAGAAAAAGGTCTGGTATCAGTTCTGCAAAAACTGGAGGAAGAGGAAGATGAGGAGGAGGAGGAGGAGGAGGAAGAAGAAGAAGAAGAAGAAAAAAAGGAGGGCTCTCCAGCAAAGCCATTGCCCATGGACTTTTCTTTGTTGAAAGGTTTTAAATTATTCATTCAATCTCTTTTCTTGTTAAAAGTCTGTTCAGATTTTCTATTTCTCTTAGGAAGTTTGGTAGCTTCTATGCTTCTCAGATCCCTTACTTTTCTCCATCACATTTTTCCCTTCCATCTTCAAAAGTTAAATAAAGCTTAAGGTCAAAGGAACTGTGTTCCCCTTGAAAGAAAACCTAAGTGGAAATATGTTAATAGAGCTAACCCAGTTTTCTCACCAAAACAAATCAAATGAGACAACAAAGTATCTCTACCATTCATGTAATAAATGGCTCCTATCTTCCCTATGCCTTGAAACAAAATTCCTAAGGAAAATAGGTGTTAGATTTGACTTCTTAAAGTTTTTTATATGTTTTTTTCCCCCAAAAGATAGATTGTCCAGAGATCCCAGGTGAAAAAAAGCACTTCATATTTATGCAGTGAACTTTTGCTAAGGAATTCAGAATACAATTCTCCAATCCCTTCTCTGGTCATGGTCCTGCTCCTAGAAATTGTGTAGCAACTTTATGTGTATCTAGACCTGTAAAAGCAAAAAGAGTGTAGGGATGAAGGGGAGAGCGAGAAAGAAAGAGAGAAATAGAGTGCAATTGATATTTTATTTATGATTATCACTCACTCTGAGTTTAATTAGGACAATACTACTCATACCCCAAAGGTCATCTGTTCTCTAACCCCCATCTTTCTTATTTTCCCTCTATATCCATTACCTCTTATAATCTGAGTCAACTAAATTATCTTTTAGCCTGTACAGTCAACATAATTATACCTTTCCATTCAAAGGAGAAAAGTAGATAAGTGCTAAAACACACGTAGTCCAGCTGCTTTTGCAAGTCCATTAATTCAATAAAATTTATTGGGCACCTACCATGTGCCATGCATGTGTTATGTTGAACTTTAGGTACACAATGTTGATCAAACCAGACATATTTTGTCAAAGATTCAGTTCATGATTCCTTTTGTCAAAGGCTCCGTTCATGAGAATCTGAGTTTCATCACGTGTAGAGTTCAATAGTGCAGTTGAACAAAACAGTTAAAGGCTCACATACTAGTGGAAGTTAAAAGGTAATTCAGCAATGACCCTAGGGCTTCTGCTGCCTGGGAAACAGTTGATGGTGTTACCCAGGAAGTATCATGACACCATACAAAGAGGCATGTGTTTGCAACTCTAACCCTGACAAAGAAGCCATTCTTCTTGCCAAAGAGAGTAGAATAAATCCCTTCCCTTTGCCCTAGCACACTCCCATACCATGCACTGCTGAGAATACTGGAGGCTCACAATAGGCAGAAGGCTGCAGGGTCAACCAAACCAACAAGAGCCACACCAGGGGTTAACAAGGAAAGCGGGAAGCCAACATTGTGCTGAACATATTGGGGGGAGAGGGGAGGGAGCAAAACCTTGAAGCCATTGATAGAGGCTGTTCCCAGCATAATCTCCACAGCCAAGAGTGAAATAATCCACCAACAGCTAAAAGGCAGTACTGAGGGGGCAGCCAGTCCAGAACAGACAGCCTGGGAAGAGTTGCCCGGGCCACAGAAAAGAAGAGCTGCAGCGCCAAAGCCCAACAAGCCGGCTCTTGTTGAAGAGGCATGGAATTGTGGCCAGCTCCGCCACTCTCCCGCTGTGGCATTGTGTGAATCACTGGACCTCGCTGAAGCTTAGAGGTTTTGTCTGTAAAACAAGCTTACAAGATGGTGAGAACTGGAGAAAATGAATGTAAAGTAGGCATTCAATACGCGGCCGCTACTTTTATTCTGAAAGGCGTGTTCAGTCATTTCACATGAATCCCGCAGTAGTCAGTCTTCTTAGAGTCCCAGGCTCTCTCTTGCTATCCAGAGATGATTCAAATCATGATGCCTGCCTTGCAGATGGCTTTTAAAATGGTTTATTTCTACCTCAGTGTGGTACCCTTCA
>PVLC010043079.1:0-12693 GCA_004027655.1 Graphiurus murinus | reverse complement strand
TTTTTTTTTTTTTTTTTTTTTTTTTTTTTTGCAGCACTGCGGATTGAACTCAGGGGCATTCTACCTCCAAGCTGCACCCCCAGACTTTTTTTATTCTTTATTTTGAAACTGGGTCTCGCTAAGTTGTGGAGTGCCTCACTAGGTAGCTGAGGCTGGCCTCGAACCTGGATCCTCCATCTCAGCCTCCCAAATGCTGGGATTACAAGCGTGCGCCACCACGCCTGGCTCATAAATGTTTTATAAAATTCACTTGGGAGACCATCTGGCCCTGGGATTTTGTTTGATGGTAAACTTTTTATTGCTGTTTCTATTTCTTTTATTTTTATTGGTTGATTTAAGTTTTCTATATCTTCTTGACTCAATTTAGGAGGGTTGTATGTATCTAAAAAGTCATCAATTTCTTCCAGATTTTCCATTTTGTTGGAGTATAGTTTTTCAAAATAGTTTCTGATGATCCTCTGTATTTCCATACTGTCGGTGGTAATATCTCCTTTTTCATCTCTTATTTTGGTAATTTGGGTTGATTCTCTCTTTCTTTTGGTTAGGTTGGCCAATGGTTTATCTATCTTGTTTATTTTTTCTAGAAACCAGCTTTTGGATTTGTTGATCTTCTGATTGTTTTTTTGTTCTCTATTTCATTATTTTCTGCTCTGATTTTCATAATTTCCTGTCTTCACTGGCTTTGGGGTTGGACTGTTCTCTTGCCAGTACAGGCTCAAAGTCAAGGCTTAAGCCCTGTAGTTGATGGGGGCAGGAGTTCCAGGTGGTGCTTAAGCCTTGTAGTTGATGACCATGTCACCTCTGAGCTCTCACCAACAGGTAAACTGAGGCATTCACCTATAGCAACAATTTCTCATTTTTTTAGTGTGATCTTGGTACATTAACTCCAGGGAACTTTTAGCCTGTCCTGCCCAAGGGCTGAGCAGCTCCACAGCCAGAGAAGGGCACCTGACTAAGAAACACAGTGAGCCAGAGAAGCACATGTGAACCGTGCTTATTCTTGGTGCTGTCCAAGGGGGTATGGACAGATAATCACAGTGCACACTGTGAGAGCTCCACGTATTTTATTGATGAAGAAACTGAGTTCTAAACAGTTGATTAACTTGTGTGAAATCATGGGGCCAGTAAGATGCAAGGTGTTTGGATCCAGATCCAAGGGAGGCTTATGGCACCATGTTCCCACTGCAGAAGAAGTGTATAGCCATGTCTCCTGGCAAGGAGAATTGGCGAAGTAATACTTTATAAGGAGATGGAAATCCAGAGTCAAGGAAAACTGAGCACAGCTTATCACAGAGACCACTCTGCTGCAGGTAAATAAACTAGGAAAATCTTAATTGAGCTCTAACAATTTCTCCTAATCAAAGCTATTTGAAGGGATGTTGGTGGAGACAACTGTGAAGTCAATGGCCTGAGAGCTTCAGATGGCTCCTGTGTAGTCTGAGCACATTCCTTTTTTTTCAATTGTTCAGCATCCAGCTGAGAGCTGGGGAAGGGAAGGAACAGATTCCAACCCTTACCTGCCTTAGGAACCAGAACAGAGAGAGAAACATCCATGTCAGTTGTGCCACAGGGCTCAACTTGAAATGTGAGAAGGATGCCTGCATGATGTCTCAGGGAGCCGAGCCCTTTTGGGATGGACTGAGTTGAGACTACAGCATCACCATGTTCTCTCTGGAGAGTCGTAGGCATCTTCTAACTGATGGACCTCTTGAAGACAAAGTAGGAAAATAGCCTTGTGCACATACTTCTTGTGACCCATTTTATTTTTTAAAAAATTCTTCTTTTCAGTGTGATACAGATTTGCATTGATGGGCTTTCATTTGCCAAAGCCGAACAATGACTCCTGGGGTGGAAGCAGAGGCCAATTGCATGCTCGAGTAGCTGTTGATGTTAAAGTTGATGGTACTTCAACTTATGACCCAAGCTTATAAGGACATCTGAGTTGAAATGACATCAGTGAGTCTCAATGGCTGAAGGGAAGTCTTCTGGATTTAATTGCTGTATTAAAGTCATTGTTTATAATAAGCATAGTTTTCTTTAACTAAATACTAATATTCATATTAGGAAATACAAAGAAGAAAATAAATAAAAATCAAGTTAATCTGGTTACCTAATATCAAAATTAATATACCTTTATATGTATTATGTATTCCTACATATGAGCATATACCATCATACATATATTGTACATAAATGAAATATATTTATACATAGTCATATAATTTGATCTTCTCTTGTATTTATATATACATTTGTGTGTATATATTTGTGTGTATTTGGGAAAGCATGCATAATTTTTATAACCCTGAGAGTAGAATGTATATGTTCTACAGCATTGTTTTTTACTCTATTATGTATGTTTCCTTCCTTAGTTTTGTATTTGACAAGCATATGCTCCTATTTGACTTGCGCATGACAGAACTTCTGTCGAGTTCTGTCATGCGCAAGTCAAATAGAAGCATGTGAAGTTTTATTTTCTAATAATGACTATGTGTATATGTTATGAAATGATTTTATGTCTTTTAATTTTTTTCTACATTTTGTATTTCTTGTTTTTGTTTTGATAGTTGCATGTAGAAGATGCCTTAATTGAAGGAAGATCAGATGTGCCTTTGCATGCAGTGACCAAGCCCTCAGCCATTTGCCAACTTTAGGTTGGGTCAGGTCATATGTGACAGGGATTGGTGATACCTGCAGTAGGTTCAGAACTGGCGTTGTTCAGCCCAGGTGAACAAATGGAGCAGACCTTTACCTATTGGCATTACTATTTGGCACAGCCCTGCATAGCCCAAGCATGCATCATAGCTTCTGAAATAGTAGGTTAACTTGCCTGATCATTTGCTTGCATACTTGTGTAAGCCTCCAGATGATAGCTGGAGGAGCATAAGCCTAGAACATTGCCTGATCACACAGATGATATCAAAATTAATATTTGAAAGTTTCTGCATCTAAATCAGCAGCTCCTCAGACATCTCTTGGATAAGAATTCTCATGATACATTGCCTGCCAGTATTTTTCAATGACTTGAATATAATATGCTGTTGGTCTTATTCTACTTGTTGTTTTCAGTCACATGTTCAATTCTTTCTCCCTAGTGATTAGTTTGTAGGGAAAAATGTATCTATAAGATTAACATCTATAGCTTTAGTTTGTTTTGATTTTCTCTTTCCTTTCTTAAATAAAACTAACTAAAAAAGTAAGCTAGATTTTAAATTTATATTTTAATGTTGCTATAAAATATTATCTTATTAACATTATTTTTTCTTTTGTAATATTCTGTAGTTCCCCAGGAGGCTGAGGAAGGATGATTGCAGGTTCAAGGACAGTCTTGGCAAGTTGTGAGACTCTCATCAACTGAGTGAGACCTTGTTTTTAAAATTAAATTAAAATAGAGTTGAGGGTATTGTTTGGATGTAGAATGACCATAGGCTCAAACCCCAGTACCACAAGTATACATATGTATATTTCCATGATGTTTATGCAATATGTAGATATATTGCTCTATACATAGATATATGTATATGTATATATGTGTATGTATATATGTATATGTATAGATATATATGTATAGATATATATCTATATATATCTATACATAGAGCAATATATCTACATATTGCATATAGGTATATAGATATATTATTTAATTATATTAAGGTACCCTGTTATTGGATGAACTTTGTGACTGATATTTTATCTTGCTGTGTTTTCATTGTTTGTGAGTTCCTACCTTACTCATTTATCAGTCAACTACAGTTCATTTCAGTTATGTATGTGAGAAGAAGTTTTTCTAAGAACTTTGATATCTAATTTTCTTACTATGATCATCAACTAGGATCCATATAGAAATAATGGGTAATCGGTTCAACACAGAGCATTTCATTATTATTCAGTCATTTTATGTTTTTAAGAAAAATCTAACGCTCTTTTGACTTTCATAAGGTAATTTCTGATTTATATGTGTAGAACTTTTTTTTAGTAAACTTGGAATTTAGTAGCTTTTGGGTTTTACTCTTTAATTTGGAGATTACCAGGCTGATTCATTTTTAAACCATGAGAATGAAGCTCTGAAACAGGATTCTTGTCTCTCTCATTTATTGATCCAGTTCTACTCTTTTATAATTAACTAATTTTTACTGAAATAATTCCTATTATGGGTTAGGATAAATTCATTATTTTCCAGGATTCTTATTTGTTCTTGATAGTTTTTAGTCTATGTTTATAGTGATAACAACTTTTACTTCACTGATTTGCCTTTATAGAAGCTCATTTGACTATTTGGGAAAATTCAACAAGTAGATACCATGACTATTGAATAATAAAAATAATAAATAATCATGGTTCCTGGCCATTGCTTTCTTCTCCTGGTCTATGGTAATGTCCTGTCCTACAGGCAAAACTGTAGCTTTATCTTTCAATGCATAAAATGACAAGTGAATTTCAGAAAATACTATTTCCTACTACTTGAAATAGATTTCAGAGCTGTATGAGATACTAATAAAGCTACCTCAACAAATGAATATTTACTACTCAGAACTGTTGATTAAAGAAATAGAATTAATGAGACCATGCAACTTTCACTCAAAATAAAGTATCAGTCTACAAATGATATGCCTGAAACTATGAGTCTATTTCCATGGTTTTTATGAGGTTTAGAAACCAGATTTATGAAAATGTTATTACTTTCAGCATATCTTTAATCTTAATACATTTTTCTTTCTGAATAGTCTGATAAGATCCACAAAAGTAATATAAGTTCTTGAAAGAGCAAATATTTGAAGGAATTATTAATATTAAATAAAACACATTTTCCAAGTGTGTCATCAAGACATGTAGTCTAGAGAATAACATTCCTCTGAATGTCTCCCATTCCCGTGTTGGTAGGCTTTATTGACCTACTCTCTC
Organism: Graphiurus murinus; assembly: GCA_004027655.1. NCBI lineage: Eukaryota > Metazoa > Chordata > Mammalia > Rodentia > Gliridae > Graphiurus > Graphiurus murinus. The sequence goes on along the minus strand of PVLC010043079.1, from coordinate 7,788 downwards.
TGTGTGATTTTATATTAGTGGACTTGAATGAGTGGTCGGCTGGATTTGCCCTGCTGTATCTAATATTGGCAGTGGTTTGATGAAATATGCTCCGTGGTTAGTTGGGTCAACTAATGCATTTTATCCACAAAGTTACATTTGAGTTTAATTTCTTTGGAAGAATTCTCTACTTCATTGTCTACAATGGCCTACTAATCTCAAGTAATCCATTGAATACAGAAACACCCAAAGGCAATTGTGGAAATTAGAAGCAGAGTAATTTAGGTGAGTTATGAAGGGTAATTGACAATCTCCAACACCATCTGGCTATATGTCCTGAGGTCTTATAAAGTATCGTTAAATGTTTTCCTGTATTCAAGTATCTTCACCATATATGATATAGAGGCATCTATTAAATAACATTGCATAAACTTGCACATCAATTTATTATTTTTTAAATTAAAATTGAAAATAATAACCAGTAACCATCTTTATCGTGACTTGGCCAATGTATCCTCTCTTTATAGATAAAATTCATAGACAATTAGTCATGATGAATATGATTTGATGAATATGATTTCCATAATGAATTGCTATTTTCATGAGTTAAAGATTTATAACTCCTATTTTAAAACTCTGATTTATGATATTCTCAATATGGATATGGAAGAGGAAGGAATATTGGTGTCAGGTTTTAAGACCCAAGAGGGTCCCCCCACATGGGGAGTCTCTATGACACATGTTAATTTTCTAAGCTGACAGTGCCCTTGATCCTGACTGGCATTCCAGTTCTCTGCATGTGCCAGTTAAATCATGTTCCAGTCTCACTCTTGCCTCTAAACTCCTCTGTTTTCAAAAGCTAAGTGCATATATTTATGACTCAATTACTTATATGTTCTGGTGTGTTCACTGAGGAGAATCAAATTTTATTTGTTTCTTTTTAAAATTTTATTATTTTATTTTATTTTTTAATTGGTGCATTGTAATCATACATCTTTGTTAGATACAAACTGGTAAAGGCATACATGCACACATTTCTCATTTAACCCTTCCCCAATTCCCTCCCCACTCCCTCGCCCTCCCTCCTCCTCAGGTTCAGTTTAGTAATTGACTTTGATATGTGTGAAAGTATATCATGTGCATTAGGGTGTCTCCCCCCCACCACATCACCTTCAGTTAAATCAACTTCTTTGTTCATCTAAGTTTCTCCTTCTTCATCTGGAGTACCTTTTATGCCCCATTCTCTCCCTAGTATCTGCATATTAGGGAGAATATACTTTTTTTACCTTTTGTGACTGACTAATCTCACTTAACATAATGTTTTTTTCCAGTTCCATCCATTTCCCTGCAAATGACATGATTTTGTTTTTCTTTATGACGGAGTAAAATTCCATTGTGTACATATCCCATAGTTTTGTGATCCATTCATCTGTCGATGGACATCTTGGCTGGTTCCAGAGTTTGGCAATTGTGAATTGTGCAGTTATAAACATAGATATACATGCATCAGTCTGATGGTTTGGCTTCCATTCTTTTGGTTAGATACCCAGAAGTGGTATTGCTGGATCATATGGTAGATTCATTCCCATTCGTCTGAGGATCCTCTATACTGTTTTCCAAAGTGGTGACCTACAGATTCAATGCAATACCCATGAAATTACCAAGGTCACTCCTCACAGACATAGAAAAATCAGTCCTTAAATTCATTTGGAACAACAATAAGCCCAGAATAGCCAAAGTAGTTCTTAGTAACAAGAACCATGCAGGAGGTATCACAATACCTGATTTCAAACTCTACTACAAAGCCACAGTAATAAAAACAGCATGGTATTGGCACAAAAACAGACACATAGACCAATGGAGCAGAATAGAAGATTCAGAAACAAACCCACACACTTACAGTCAACTGACTTTTTACGAAGGAGCCAAAAATATACACTGGAAAAAAGCCTCTTTAACAAATGGACAAATGGTGTTGGCAAAACTGGTTAACCGTGTGCAGGAAAATGGAAATAAACCTCACTTTCTCACCTTGCACAAGAGACAACTCAAGGTGGATCAAAGACCTGGAAGTCAGGCCAGAGACCTTGCAGCTACTTGAAGAGGGCATAGGCCCAACACTTTCTCATCAAGACCCCAAAGGCACAAAGAACTCAAAGGAAGATCAATACATGGTATTGCATTAAACTGAAGAGCTTCTGCACAGCAAAGGAAACTATCAAGAATTTCAACAGAGAGCCTACAGAGTGGGAGAAAATTTTTTCCAGCTACTCTTCTGATAGAGGACTAATATCTAGAATATACAGAGAACTCAAGAAACTCACAGCTAAGAAAACAAATAATCCAACCAAAAAATGGGCAAAGGATCTAAGTAGACACTTCACAAAAGAAGAAATACAAATGGCCAATAATCAGAGAAATGCAAATCAAAACTACCTTGAGATTTCACCTAACACTAATTAGAATGGCAATCATCAAGAACACAAACAACAAATCCTGGTAAGGGTGTGGAGAAGTGGGAACCCTAATTTTATTTGCTTCTATTTCCAAGTTGTTGGGGCATATGTGTGTATATGAACCCCTGTTAACTGAGATACAGGAGTGGAGTGCCATTTTTTTTTAATATGCAACCACTTTTCTTTATTTTTTCTTTTTTTTTTTGCGGTACTGGGGATTGAACTCAGGGGCATTCTACCTCCGAGCTACACCCCCAGCTCTATTTTTTATTCTTTATTTTGAAACAGGGTCTCACTAAGTTGTGGACTGCCTCACTAGGTAGCTGAGGCTGGCCACGAACCCAGATCCTCCAGTTTCAGCCTCCCAAATGCTGGGATTACAAGTATGCGCCACCATGCCCGGCTTGCAACCACTTTTAAAACTGCAGAAATGAGTACTTTGCAAAGTACTTTATGTTTGTTCATTTAATTTTTCACCATGTATTAGTATGTTCTTTGTGAGGTTTCAGCTACTTATAATGTATAAATTTTATTAATTAACTCATTTGCACATATTTGTTGTACTTCAAAAATTTGTATGAGATAAATGTTGAATAGTAATAGGTTAATCAGTGCATTTGGAATATCCTTAAAGATTTCATCTTACTGTTATATATTTGATCTTTGATATTGATAGAAAGTTCTTTTCTTTGAAACTTTAGTAAAGGTTAAATGTGAACACAAACAAAAACTTGAAGTTGCCATCTTATTATTTCCTCATCTCTAAATACAAGCACTCTTTCCCACAGCAAATTCCATCTGAGCATTTCTCACTGTTTTCTCAATTTGTGGACTTGGCATAAAGGGTAGTTGACAATCTTCGATTATCATATTGCAGATTTTCTGAGGTTTACTTTTTTGCCTATTTTTTAAATTGTTTTATTGGTGCATTCTAATCATACATCTTAATGAAGTACAAACTGGTAGAGGCATACATGCACACAGCACTCATTTAACCCTTCCTCATGCCCTGCCCCATTCCCTCCCCCTTCCTCCTTCTCATATTCAGCTTGACTTAGTGATTAACTTGGATATGTTTGTGAATGCCCTTCATGTGCATTAGGGTGCTTCCTTCTCCCTCATTCCCATCACCTTCAGTTAGGTTGTCTTCTTTGTTCAACTAAGGTTTCTTCATCTATAGTCCCTCCTTTGACCCACTTTCTCCCTAGATACCACATATTAGGGAGAACATACAATTTTTTATTTCTTGTGACTGGCTAATCTCACTTAGCATAATGTTTTCCAGTTCCATCCATTTCCTTGCAAATGACATGATTTTGTTCTTCTTTATGACTGAGGAAAATTTCATTGTGTATATATCCCATAATTTGGTAATCCATTTATCTGTTGATAGATGTCTTGTCTGGTTCCATAGTTTGGCAATTGTGAATTGTGCAGCTATAAACATAGATACACATGCATCTCTCTGAAAGTTTGGTTTCCATTATTTTGGGTAGATACTCAGAAATTGTATTGTTGGATCATATGGTAGATTCATTCCCATTTGTCTGAGGATCCTGTATACTGTTTTCCAAAGTGTTTGCACTAATCTGCAATCCCACCAACAATGTATTAGGGTTCCCACTTTTCTCCAAAAGCACAAGAAATTCAGAGGTTTACTTTTTATAAATGACTCTATTTACATTAAAACTTCAGTTGTGTGCTGTATTTGCTCAAAGCATGCATATATATATGTATATATGCATATACATATACATACACACACATATATATATATATATAAAATCTCAAAGTTTATATATCAGCCTATATCAGACTATGTATAGATCCTAAGTTATATTATTAGTGTGTTAGACTGGTATTATTAAAATTTATTTCTCTTATTATATTGAGAATCACTCAAAGTTCTTGAAGACACTGCTTGTTTTCAGAGTGTCATTTACTTTTGGTAAACTAATAAGGAGGATTTCCTTTGGTCTTCAAGCATGGCTGAACTGGTGTCCTGACACTCCTGAAACCTTCTTTCTCTTAGCTGCATGTTTGCTATGTCTCTCTAACACCATGGTTCAACATACCCACCAGAGTCCTTTCAGCTTTTCTGGTGTGTGCTATAAGAACATGCTCACCCCTGCCCAACTAGCCCTTTGAGATCCTATGAGGAGGGGTGCACCACTGCTCTACTGTTTCCATCCTAAGTTATATTCTTAGAACTACCTGGTACTCACAATATGCAGATAATTAAAGGCAGGAAAATATTTTACACTAGTAGCAACACAGCAACACTCTGTATTTGTCTGGCTCAAGCTGCCTATCTCTCTCTTTTTTCCTACCTCTTTCTTTCCTACTGTATCTTCTGTCTCTGTCTCTTATATATCATTTCTCTCTCTCTCAAAGAGGAATTTTTATTTAAATATGATTTTAATTTAATTGACTATAACAAATGATGAATTGTTTTACATTTTCAACATATTTTGGAAATCCAGACAGTTGATCCAAAGATATAAATGAGGTATGACAATAGAAGGATATTGACACAGGAAATAATTATGTCAAATGGGAGAGCCTTGTAACGAGTACATATCCCTTTAGAAATGATTCTGATCCCTGGGCGTGGTGGTACACACTTGTAATCCCAGCATTTGGGAGGCTGAGACCAGAGGATCCGGGTTCACGGCCAGCCTCAGCTATCCTAGTGAGGCACTCCGCAACTTAGTGAGACCCTGTTTCAAAATAAAGAATAAAAAATAGGGCTGGGGGTATAGCTCAGAGGTAGAATGCCCCTGAGTTCAATCCCCAGTACCGCAGAAAAAAAAAAAAAAAAAAAAGAAATGATTCTGATCCAGCCAGGTGTGGTGCCACGTGCTTGTAATACCCATACTTGGGAGGCTGAGACCTGAGGATAGCAGGTTCGTGGGTCGTGGGTAGCCTCAACTACTTAATGAGGCCCTCTGCAACTTAGACTATTTCAAAATAAAGAATAAAAATAGGTCTGGAAGAATAGCTCAGAGGTAGAATGTCCCTGGGTTCAATCCCCAGTACCACACACACACACACAAAAGAAATGAAATGATTCTGATCCACTTGCAACATTGGTAAAGACAGTGGAAAACTCCAGAATTGATGAGAATGAGTTGTTGAAGTTTAATGTGATGCTTTGACCTAATATCATAAGAGAAATTGGAACCAAGAACAACTTATGGCAACAGCAAAAAGGCATTCCATGAGACTCCATAGTCTTTGCATGCTGTAGTTAGTCCTGGGCACAGCTGTTAGCCATTGGTTATGGAGCAGTAGAGATACATGGGAGTAGTCTTTCCTTAACTAACTGCATGGATTTCAACATGGTAAATGCTCATATCATGGCCCAATTTCTATATTTGGGGGACTTTTAGACTATTTTTAGCATAGGCTTAATTTTACAGAAAAGTTGAGCAAAAAGTAGAGAAGGTTCCCATATATCTCTTCTCTTCTCTACAGTTTTCCCTTTTATAAATACCGTGCACTAGCATGGGACATGGTTACAATTGATGAATTTATATGCACATTATTTGTTAACTAAAGTCCATAACCTATATTAGAATACAGTCTTTGTATTGTAAAGCTCTTTGGACCACTGCAATGTTATATGGAATAGTTGCTCCACCTGAAATTTCCTTATGCTTCATTTACTCATATCTCTCACTCTTCCTTCCAAGTTACTGAGAACCTCTGGGATTTTAGAAATCTTTAGAGTCTTTCGTTTTCCATAGAGTGATGTAGCTGGAATCATACAATACACAACATTTTCAGACTACCTCTGAAAAAAAACGATAAAATATAAGCAAACAAGTATAAATTCTTTACATGTACATGTGTGAGGTTCTGGTATAACATTGTAGATACTTTATATGTTTTTAAAATTAAAAGGTTTATTTTTGCATCAAGAAACTCAGAATTTATTAGGAGAAATAACAAAAAAAAATTATAAGATGACAAAACATAACGATGAGTCCTCTGGCCAAAATGCTTACTTATCTAACACACATTGCTTGTGTGGGTGTGGGAAGTATAAAGGAGGAATCCTAAGACAAAATAAGTGAGCAGAAATATGCTTTTGAATATGATAGCATTTATGTGAGTTCTGGATGCTTGAGTACGATCGTGCTAGGCATTTGGGAAAAATTCAAGGCAAAAGTAAAAAGTTGTGGAAATGTGGAGTTTATAATTTTTAACAAACAGATGGAAAATATTTTATGTGTTTTGAACACAATTTTTATATCATGATAGAGGCAAGGTAAAGCCACAAGTGCACCAAAGGGAGATCCTGCCAGGTTATATCTGCCAATAGCAAAGCTTGCAGACATATTCTTACTCTGTGGGCCAATTAAAAGAGTGTGATGTTACCAGAAGTTAACTTAGAAAGATAATTCTCTTGTATCAGGAAACTTAGACAGTCTTGTCTCTCATGTCAAGATACTTTGCAATAACCTTTTAACAAAATGTACTTCAACCAGAAAAGTATGTACTTGTTCAACTCTCATCAGTCTCCGTACAGAACGTCCATGAGTGTAGGGCTTTTTCCAGTCCCCCGAGAAGAAGTAGTAGCAATGTTCTTCAGCTAAGTGTGATATGTTGGTCTCTGCCCTGAGAAACCATATGTTCATGAAACTTTCTTCTGTAAGAATAAAGAAAATTGACACAGTGATCCGAAGGAGACAGAAACTATCAGTGGCATTATATTTCTTATTTAAACATGCTTTTATTGGTGCATTGTAATCACATACCATAATGAAATTTAGAATGATAGGAATGTACATGCACATAGAATGGCATTATCTTATTTAGGTTTTGAGTGAGGAAGGATCAGTCATGCACTTGGAGCTTGATCATGGGTGAAGACCTTTCTGATCACCTTTCCTAATGACTCTTCTCTGTTGATAGCCTTTAGTTAAAACAAGAAGAAATCTTATCCCTCAAGAGTGAAAAGACTGGGTATCATAATATTTCCTAATTGTTCCTATCTCAAGTAAAATGTACAAGGGATTTATTGAAATAAAACAAAATCCAGATGAAAAAGGAGAAACCCTCGATAAGCAAAGAAGTTGACTTAACCGAAGGGGATGAATGGGGGGGGGGCACCCTAATGCACATGATGTACTTTCACAAATATATCAAGGTCAGCCGGGCGTGGTGGCGCACGCTTGTAATCCCAGCATTCGGGAGGCTGAGACCGGAGGATCCAGGTTCGCGGCCAGCCTCAGCTACCTAGTGAGGCACTCCGCAACTCAGTGAGACTCTGTTTCAAAATAAAGAATAAAAAGGGGCTGGGGGTGTAGCTCGGAGGTAGAATGCCCCTGAGTTCAATCCCCAGTAC
>PVLC010043078.1:0-12930 GCA_004027655.1 Graphiurus murinus | reverse complement strand
TTGCTAAATTGCTGAACCTGCGGTCCTCCTGTCTTCCTGTTTCAGCCTCTTAAGTACTGAGATTACAGGCCTGTGCACCACCACACTACATAGGGTGTTCTTAGACCCCCATTCACGAATTCATGCTATCTGCCCCCCTCTGGTAGGCAAATGAGTTCCAGCTCTTGCTTTTACATTGTGCTGCCTTCTAATAGTAGGTACTGGAATTAAATCAATGAAGTTATTTTCCCATCATCCCAAATCTCAAATGGAAGGTTTTCCTTCTCTCTAATAATATTATCTTGTATTTGAGTAGTACTTTCATAAAAAATTATATTGTTTGTGAAGAGCAAATGTGAAACCAATGATCACAAATAGAATGTAAGAAAAAAGTGTTAAATAACTAAAGAGTTTATTAATTTAATTATTTACTTATTTTGTGTTACTGAGGATTAAATCCAAGGGCATTTTACCTCTGAGCTACATCTCCAGCCCTATTTTATTTTGAAATAGGGTCTTGCTAAGTTACCATACGTTATGGCCTCAAACCTATGATCCCCATTTAATCCCAAGTACTGGGAGTAAATGCTAAAGGGTGTGTGTGTGTGTGTGTGTGTGTGTGTGTGTGTGTTACTGGGTACTGAACCCAGAGGCATTCTACCTTTGAACTACACATCCAGCCTGATTTTATTTATTTCGAAACAGCATTTCACTAGGTTGAGGAGAGTCTCACTATTTGCTGAGGCTGTCCTCGAACCTGTGATCCTCCTATCTCAGCCTCCCAAGTACTGGGATTACAAGCGTGCACCACCATGCCCAGCTTGACTAAAGGTTTTTTTTTTTGTTTGCTTGTTTTTAAGAAATAAAGATTAGAAGCTAGAATTTTATATATTGCCAACATCTACACATGTGTGAAATACTGAACATTTTCCAAACTGAGCTGTAGTAACAATAAAATAAGTTTATTATCAGTCAGCCACCAAAGAATAGGATAGTTTTAAAATGAAAAAGAAGAGTCGGGCGTGGTGGCGCATGCTTGTAATCCCAGCATTCGGGAGACTGAGACCAGAGGATCCGGGTTCCCGGCCAGCCTCAGCTACCTAGTGAGGCACTCCGCAACTTAGTGAGACTCGGTTTCAAAATAAAGAATAAAAAATAGGGCTGGGGGTATAGCTCGGAGGTAGAATGCCCCTGAGTTCAATCCCCAGTACCGCAAAAAAAAAAAAATAAATAAATAAATAAATAATAATAATAATAAATAAAATGAAAAAGAAATAAAATCCTTATACCAATTGGAATTGGGGAATTATGAACCATCTGTAGCACCTGTTTTCCCAAGTCCTTTATTAACAACATAGTAATTATGAAAAATGCACCTGAGAGATAACATTAGAACTTAAAATTTCCCTAAAAACTATAAAATAAACTCAAACTTTTAAAGGCTTCAGAGAGAGAGAGAGAGAGGCAAAGAGAGGAACATCTACATCAAGGAAGAAACTGCATAAGTGGCTTCTTAAAATGTAGAGGAAGTAGAGGTTTGGGATATAGCTCAGTAGTAGAGCATTTACCTTGTGAACACAAGGCCCTGGGTTAAACACCCCTACTGGAAAAATAAAACAAAAAGCAAAACAAAAAATACCCCCAAAACAAACCAAAAAGGTACAGGAAATAGTTTAGTTACTGAACTCAATGGCTAGAGACTTCAGAGGGAAATAGAGCTTGGCACATAGCTATCAACCTTGCCTATCACCTGAATAGTTATACAATGCCAGTCTTCTTAGTTTTTCCTAAAATAGAATGAAACTTTAAATATCTGGAAAATGATGTTTGGAGCATACCTGCAGTTATTACTGATAGAAATACAACTTTTCTAGAAAGTATTTTGGCACACTTACCAAAACCCTTTAAAAAGTTCACAGCTGGCTGGGCATGGTGGCATATACTTGTAATCCCAGCATTGGGAGGCTGAGACAGGATTGCAGGTTCAAGGACAGCCTTAGCAAGTTGTGAGATTCTCATCAACCTAGCGAGACCCTGTTTCAAAATAAAATAGGGTTGGGGGTGTCTCAGAGGTAGAATGTGCCTGGTTCAATCCTTAGTCACACACACACACACACACACACACACACACACACACAATTCACAGCCTATATGGGAGACTGAGAAAGGAGGATCACAAATTTTTCAAAGCCAAACTGAGCAACTTACTAAGACCCTGTCTGTCTCGAAATGAAAAATAAATAAAAAGGGTTGGGGATGAAGCTCTGTGTAGAGCACCCCTAGGTGTACCCCCCAGTACCACTACAAAAAATAATAATAATAAAGTTCAAGTTCACAGTCTTTTTTCTAGCAAATCTATTTAGATACGTATGTTTCGTTCTCCCACTATCATCACCACTGAATGAACTCAACAAATTTGAAGTCAAGACTCTAAAACTGCCCGTAAGAAGGTAGCCTAGCCTTTTCCACCCTATTAAATACTCAGGGCAGCATTCTATTCTCATAGAGTACTTTATAATACAAGCTTTTTACTTCATTTTATTTTTCTGTGGTTATAGGAATCAAGCCCAAGGCCTTGTGCAGGCTAGGCAGCCACTGGGCTATATCTCCAGCACCATGCTTTCTTTTTCTGTCTCGTACTAGGGGACCCATGGGCATTCTACCTCTGAGCTACAACTTCAGCACTATTTTATTTTTTTATTTGGAAACAGTGTCTCACTAAGTTGCTGAGGCTTGCCTCGAACTTGAAATCATCCTATCTCAGCCTCTCAAGGACTAGAATTACAGGTGTATGCCACCATACCTGGCTCTCAGAAAAATGCTTTTTTTTTTTTTTTTTTTTGTGGCACTGGGGATTGAACCCAGGGGCTCTCCCTCTGGGCTACACCCCCAGCCCTATTTTTTATTCTTTATTTTGAAACAGGGTCTCACTAAGTGAGTAGGGCCTAAGTAGCTGAGGCTGGCACCTGTGATCTTCCTGTCTCAGCCTCCCAAGTACTGGGATTACAAGGGTATGCCACCATGCCCAGTTCCTATTTTATTTTTATTTTGAAACAAGGTCTTCCTAGGTTGATGAGAGTCTCACTATTTGCTGAGGCTGTCCTTGAACCTGAAATTCTTCTGTCTTCCCAAGTACTAGGATTTTTAGCATGTGCCACCATGCCCAGCAGCACTATTTTGTTTGTTGTTGTTGTTGTTGTTGTTTTCGGTACTGGGGATTGAACCCAGGGGCATTCTATCTCTGAGCTACACCCCCAGCCCTATTTTATTTTTTATTTTGAAACAGGGTCTATCTAAGTTGCAGAGGTCCTCACTAAGTAACTGAGGCTGGCAGTGAACCTGTGATCCTCCTATCTCAGTCTCCCAAGTACTGGGATTATAAGTGTGCGCCACCATGCCCGGCTGGCACCATGCTTTTTAATAAATATGTTCCAACATGGAAATCTATAAAGTCATCATCAAAGACATTTTCCCTAATGGCCAGACTACATTCTTATACCTAGTGACAAGTTGGATTCTGGTATAACAAGACAAAAACAAAATTATACATATATTTTAAGTTCTCCTGGGATTAAAGAAGGACAATGTGAGCTTGTATAGTAAGATTCAATCATAACAGGAAATAGATATTTAAGTCACAGAAGATAAGTTAACTCTTTTCCGGTCCCAGGTTAACTCTTCCATTTCCAGACTAACAACATCATCATCATCATCACCACCACCATCATCTCCTCCTCCTCCTCCTCTTCCTCCTCCTTCTCCTTCCCCGCCTCCTTGTCTAACAAGGATTGAACCCAGGGGCATTCTACCTTCAAGTTACACCCCAGCCCTTCTCATTTTTTGTTTGAAACAGAGTCTTACCAGGTTGCTGAGAGTCTAAGTTGCTGAGGCTGTCCTCGAACCTGTGATCTTCCTATTTCAGGCTTCTAAGTACTGGGATTACAGGTGTGCACTACCACGCCCAGCAAGACTAACTTCTTTTTTTTTTTTTTTTTTTTTGTGGTACTGGGGATTGAACTCAGGGGCGTTCTACCTCCGAGCTACACCCCCAGCCCTATTTTTTATTCTTTATTTTGAAACCGAGTCTCACTAAGTTGCGGAGTGCCTCACTAGTTAGCTGAGGCTGGTCTCGAACCCGGATCCTCCGGTCTCAGCCTCCCGAATGCTGGGATTACAAGCGTGCGCCACCACGCCCGGCAAGACTAACTTCTTATTCAGTGTTCTAGACTCCCTTCCCTGGGGCCTGATCACATCAATGATCCCCTCTCTCACTTTTATCTTCTATCTCTTCCCCCACTCCCATCACCTTGTCTCATTTCCCTTAGCATACAAACATCTCCAAAGCTATTGTACACTTTAAAAACAAGACAAATCATCTGACTCTGCATTCCTCTAGATGCGATCCTTTTTAACCTTCCATTCACAGAAACATTTCTGGAAAGGAATATTCTATATTCAATGTTTTTACTTAACCAGTTTTTTCAATTTAGTGTAATCAGGCTTCTCTGTCTCACCTCTGCACTGACAACTACTCTAGCCAAAGTTACATTGCCAACTCAGGACAGTTTCCTCTATCTTATGGGACTTCTCAGCTGTATTTGATAAAACTACACCATTCGCTCCTTTCTAGAACTTTTGACATACTATTCTCTATGGTTCTTCCACAAATTGCTTTCTGATTGTTCCTTTTTAATCTCTTTGTCATGTATCCCTTTTGTACTTTTATCCCTTAAACAGAGGGCTCTCGGGGTTCTATCCTTGGGATCTATCTCCATGGGCATTTGTTCAGTCTCCAGTACCAAAAAAAAAAAAGAAAATCACAAACTTTCCTGCCAAGCAAGATGGCACATGCCTGTAATCCCAGCTACTCAGGAGACTGAAGCTAGATTATCATAAGTTCAAGGCCCACTTGGGCAACTTAATAGACCCTACCTCAAATTTTAAAAAAAATAATATATATATTTTTAAGAATGGGGCTATAGCTCAGTGGCAGAATGCTTGCTCAGCATGCACAAGGCCATGTGTTCAATTCTTTTTTTTCCTGTACTGGGGGATTGAATCCAGGAGCATTCTACCTCCGAGCTACATCCCCAGCCCTATTTTTATTCTTTATTTTGAAACAGAGTCTCACTAAGTTGTGGAGGGCCTCACTAAGTAGCTGAGGCTAGCTGTGTGTACCTGTGATCCTCCTATCTCAGCCTCCAAGTACTGGGATTACAAGCATGCACCACCACGCCTAGCTTCCATGGGTTCAATTCTGAAAGGGAGTGGAGGGGGACAAGGTCTTTCTTACCCCCAGGATCATAAACATACTTTCCTATATTTTTCTTATAATAATTTAATATATTTAAAACTTTAGGTCTAGCCAAGCACAGTAAGTGACATATGCCTGTAATCTATACTTGGGAGGCTGAGACAGAAGGAACACATGTGTGAGGCCAGTACATGGTCACTTAGTGAGATTCTGTTTCAAATTTTTTTAAAAAAAGATGGGGGTATAGCTCAGTGGTAGAGCACCCATGAGTTCAACCCCCAGTAACCAACACACACACACACACACACACACACATACACACACACACACACACACACGGAAAAAAAAACTGTAGGTCTATCATCTATCTGGGATTTATTTTTGAAATTGGCCTAGCCAGGAGTGGTGGCGCACGCTTGTAATCCCAGCATTCGGGAGGCTGAGACCGGAGGATCTGGGTTCACGGCCAGCCTCAGCTACCTAGTGAGGCACTCCACAACTTAGTGAGACCCTGTTTCAAAATAAAGAATAAAAAATAGGGCTGGGGGTGTAGCTCGGAGGTAGAATGCCCGAGTTCAATCCCCAGTACCACAAAAAAAAAAAAAAGAAATTGGCCTAATGTGGGGTTCTATATTAGCTTTCTTTCACTATAACAAAATACTTGGGATAATCAATTTATATTTAAAAAGGTTTATTTTGGCCAATATGTTTAGAGGTTCCAGTCCATGCTCTATTGGCCCTGTTATTTTGGGCCTATGGTAAGGTAGCACATTGTGGCCAGAGCAAAACTATTCACCCCATGCCCAGGAAGAGAAAGAAAACAAAGAGTGTGCTAGGGTCCCACAGTCCCCTGAAGCCCTCCCACTAGGCCCCACCTCTTAAGGGTTCTACTGGTTCCCAATAGTAACACCCTGAGGACCAACCCTTTAACACATGGACTTTTAAGGGACACTTATTCAAATCATATAAGGCTTTAAGTTTATTTATTTCCATATGGAAACTCCAATGGAGTTCTTCCTATTGCCACTGATATGAAACATCATGTTTAACATACAGTAAATCCCTGCAGAGACATAGATCTATATCTGTTCCATTAATCTATTCTGCTTTAGTTATGGTTTATAATATATTTCAATATCCCCTCTCATGTTATTTAAAAATATCTTAAGTTGGGCATGGTGGCACACAATTGTAATCCCAGTACCTGGGAGGCTGAGACAGGAGGATCACAGGTTCAACAGCCAGCCTTAGCAACTTAGTGAGGCCCTCTGCAACTAGGGAGACTCTGTTTCAAAAAAAAAAATAAATAAAATAGGGCTGGAGGTGTAGCTTCAAGGTAGAATACCCCTGGGTTCCATCCCCAGTACCACAAAAAAATAAATATAAATAAATATATCTTGCCAGTTTGGTGGGCACAGTCCTGTAATCCCAGTATTTGGGAGGCTGAGACAAGAAGATGGAAGGTTCAAGACCAGCCTTAGCAATTTAGCAATGCTGTTAGTAACTTAATGAGACTCTGTTTTTAAAAAAAAAAATAGGGCTGGGGGTATAGCTCAGAGGCATAATGCCCCAGGTTCAACCCCCAGTACCACACACAAAAAAAAATTAATAAAAATATCTTGTTTTCTTTTTTCTTTCATGTGAATTTTAGAACCAGCATTTCAAGTTCCAAGGAAAGTGTGGTAGGATTCTGGTTGAAATTGCATTGAAGGTAAAAATTATTTTGGGTAGAACCAGCCTGTATGTAATATTAAGTCTTCCCTTTAAGGAACATGCATAGATCTGTATTTACTCAGGGTTTCTTTTACATCCTTCAACGGGCTTCATATAGGCTCTGAAGAATTTTTGTTCTATAAAGTACAATAATATACCCTTAATGTTAAGGTATACTGGCTATAGAAAATTGAAAAATAAACAAAAAAGCATATACTAGTAACCACTGTCAATTTCCAAGGACAAAACTAAATCTGGATCCTAAATTGTCCTTTAGTTCTCACCTCACCATTCTTATTCCCACTTTTGTACCAAACGGTCCATTTTTAAGAATGATTTCAAGACAAGTTCCTAAAAACCTAATTTTAGTCAGTAATGTATTAATTCATTACGGGATATATTTAAGCTTTGTATAGCCTCTGGGTAGATCCTTAATAAAACACTAAGAGCATCTAAAAATACATTTCTAAGACACAGCATGTAAATCACATTTCCTGTGCAGGGATAGAGTTTTACTCCACGGATTCAAAGGTCAGTTAACAGAATTATCTCTCAGACTGTTCTGTATGCCTGCCAATAATTACCATAAAATACATGAAATAAACCAATTAGAGTACTCCATCAACTTCCATTTCATGGTTCTGAAGATACTTTACTAAAAGTAGTATCTTTAAATGCTAATTATGGACAAGAACTTAGAGATTTGACTCTTAAATCTCAGATGAGAAAACTAGGACTACAAAGATGAAGCGAATGGCCAGGACAGGAGTTCAATGATAACAAATCCAGATGAATATCTTTCCTATCAGGCAAATGTTATTTATTCAACATTGTGTAGCATGTACTACTTTGGGATACCTATTTTACTTGATAATATCCCTGTGGATAATACTTTGTAACAATACAGTACCTGAGATTAACAATTAATTAGTATTCTAAAAGTAATCCATTAGCATATAATATACTTAGTTATTTATTTAATGGTCCTGGGAATTGAACCCATGGATATTCTACAACTGAGCTATTTTATTTTGAAACAGGGTCTTGCTCAAACCTGCAGTCCTTCTGCCTCAGTCTCCCAAGCATTGAGATTATAGGTGTGTGCCATCACACCCAGCAATACTATACTTTTTTATTTTTTTCTTTTTGGTGGTGATAGAGATTAAACTCGGGGATTCAGGGGCATTCTACATCTGAGCTACATCCCTAACCCTATTTTTAATTTTTTATTTTGAAACAGGGTCTCACCTCACTAAGTTGCTCAAACTGACTTCAAACCTACAATCCTCTTGTCTTAGCCTCCCAAGTACCAGGGTTACAGGCATGCTCCACCATGCTCAGCTACTGTACTAATTTTAAAGAAGTGTTTTCAGCTTCGTAACTTAATGTGAAGAAAACATTTCCTTCCTCATCTTTGATAAAAACGAACATGACTTTACAGAACACAGAACGTTTTTAGATATGTGAAAATAATAAAATAAGCACTAGACCCCACCACGGAAACTGACATACGCCAGCAAAAAAGGTGTAAAATGGCTATAATTAAAAACCTTATGTCCTACGCATGCCATTAATTTCCTAGATTCTAGTCAAAACCCATCTTATGCCAAGTGCACTGAAGCACATCTATATGATCATAATACTTGGGAGGCTCACACAGGAGGATCACAGATTCAAGGCCAACCTCAGCTACTTAGTAAGACCCTGTTTCAAAGTGAAAAATAAAATAAGCTGGAGATGTAGCTCAGAGGTAGAATGTTCTTCCTTTCAATTCCTAGTACCAAAACAAACAAAAAACTAAACCTGTCTTCAAAATCTGAAGAGATTTTGAACAATATAAAGCTTAAGAATATCAGAATATCTACCATCAATAAGCTTGTGTGTGTGTGTGTGTGTGTGTGTGTGTGTGTATGTATCAGTGTGTTTTGCTAGAGGTTGAACCCAGGGGTATTTTACCTCCAAGCTACACCCCCAGCCCTTTTTTTATTTTTGAAACAGAATCTTGCTAGATTGCTGAGAGTCTCACTAAATTTGCTGAGGTTGTCCTCGAACGTGTGATCCTGCTTTCTCAGCCATACACACACACACACACACACACACACACACACAAAAACTTCTTGAAGTTTCAAAGGAACTCTCCTCTTACCACCTCATCTAATCTAAAAAAAAAGAGATGGAGGGACTGTAAGTACAGAAAATAGATGTCCCAAAGCATAGTTACTCCTTCCATTGGGTGGGGGTGGGGAAGTGCTTTTTAGACTTTCGGTTTAGTGTGTGTGTGTGTGTGTGTGTGTGTGTGTGTGTGTGTGTGTATTTGTTACTGGGGACTGACCTCAGGGGCATTCTACTACTGAGCTATACCCCCAGCCCTTTTTATTTTTTTCCTTGGAAACAGGTCTTGCTACATTGCTAAGGCTGGCTTCAAACCTGTGACCCTTCTGTTTTGGTGTCCCAGGTACTGGGAATACAGGCATCTACCACCACACCCAAGTTTATTTACTTTTAATTCTTGAAAAGCTTGGTTTTCTGGTTTTCTATTTGGAAGCAGATATGAAGTCGCAAATGAGTAACCGTAAAGAGAATAATAACAGTAGGAAATGATAGCTGATAATGTGACAATGAGAAGATCCAGTAAAGTTATAAAAAGTAGACTCAAACACAAACACTAAAACCACAACAATCCTACTTGGAAAAGAAGTTCCTAAGGGCACTACTGTATTAAACTCAGTGTAATACTTCCTACCCCTCCCAGCTAGTCTCTCCCATCAGTCCTCTGGAATCTTGTTTCATGAATCACCCTCTTCACCCTACCAAGTCTTGGCCCTCTTCTTTTCTGATGACCCTCAGCAGAAGAATATTCTCAGGTCTCTTCCAAATAACCTAAAAGAGCCCATCTCTCACCCTAAATTCCCCTCTGGTTACTTTCTTCTCCTTTTCTTCTGAGAAAAGGTATTAAAAAGAACAGTCTCTATTTTTTCCCTTCCCCTCCTCCCCATTCACCTAAGCTGCTGCAATTGGTCTTCTGACTACCTACTCCACAAAAAGCTGATGTCACATAGGCCACTAGTGCCTTCCTAATGGGCTAAGTCAACTAACTTTCTCCTCTTACTTCTCTTGACCTCCCCAGGACATCTGACCCAACAGTGACCACTTCCTCCCGAAACTCCTTCTTTGCTTAGAGTCTGTGATGCCTGCCACTCTCACAGGGATTTCACCCTAATTAAGGTCTCCTGTCCTGGGATATCAATGGAATTTATACAAAAAGGGTGTGGCTGCCATGGTCTAAATGAGTCTCCCCCAAATTTATGTGCTGAAATTCTATCACCAATGTGGTAGGAGTAAAATCTAAGGACTTTAGGAAGTGATTAAGTCACAAGGGTAGAACCCTCATGAATGAGATTAATGACAGGAAGCTAGATGTACCGGTGCCTGCCTGTAACTCAGTACTTGGGAAGTCAAGACAGGAGGATTGCAGGTTCTCAACCAGTCTCAGTAACTTAGCAAAGCTCATCACAACTTAGTGAGACCCTGTTTTAAGATAAAAAAATAAAATCAGGCTGGGGGTATAGCTCAGAGGCAGAATGCCCCCCCCTTCAATCCCTATTACCATTAAAAAAAAAAAAAATGCTAGGAGCTGGGCGTGGTGGCACACGTTTGAATACCAGTATTTGGGAGGCTGAGACAGGAGGATCAAGGCTCACAGGTAACCTCAGTTACTTAGTGAGGCCCTCTGCAACTTAGTGAGACCCTGTTTCAAAGTAAAGAATAAAACATAGGGCTGGAGATGTAGCTCAGAGGTAGAATGTCCCTGGGTTCAATCCCCAGTACCACAAAAAAAAAAAAAAAGAAAAGCTAGGGAGTTCTTTACTTTTGACCTTCTACTGTGTGAGGATACAGTGTTTGTTCCTTCTGCTATCTGAGGACACAGTAGAAGGCCCTTTCCAGACACTGAATCTATTGACACCTTGTTTTAGACTTCTCAGCCTCCAGAACTGTGAGAAGTAAATTTCTGTTGTTTTTAGGTAATCTAGTCTGGTATTTTGCTATAGTACCAGAAATGGATTAAGAAGCATTCACAATCAAATAGGTTTGGGAAATGTAATATTAAACAGTTTTCTTTATTACAGGATTCCTCAGATCTTTAATATACTAATATGCATTGTAACTATACGAGATGGGGTTCTGAAATGTTTTCCAAATTTACAGGACTATACAGACCTTCCTCTCTTCCTCTCCTATTTATTTATTTATTTGTTTATTTATCATAGTAGGGATAGAACCCAGGGGCATTATACTTCTGAGTTACACCCTCAGCCCTTTTTTTTTTTTTTTTTTTTTTGAAACAGGATATTTTGCTAGGTTGATGACAGTCTCACTACTTGTTGAAGCTGTCTTCGAACCTGTGATCCTCCTGTCTCAGCCTACTAAGTATTGGGATTACAGGCATGTGTCATCATGTCCAGCCTTCCTTTCTCTCTTAAAGCACTATCTTAAATGATAAATAAGTGGGGAGGACATGACTTTGGTAACTCTGCTCTTGATATTCTTTTCCAGTCTTATTTACAGGATCTTCTTCCTCCATTAGATTCCCAAATGCCCAATTCTCCCAAATCCACCTTTAGTCCACTCTTCATCTCAATGACCCTTTAATTCTCCAGTTGCCTCATCCTATACATTCACTATAGGTGACTACATTCATATCCTCATAGCTTCAACAAGACCAGAGTCAACGAATGATTCTAGTCAGGCATAGTAGCACATGTGTGTAATCCCAGTAGTTGGGAAGCTGAGACAAGAGGATCACAAGTTTGAGGCCAGCCTCAGCAACTAAGCAAGACTCTCAGCAACTTAGGAAGACCCTGTTTAAAAACAAAAAATATCCACTCACAATAGCACCCCGAAAAATAAAATACTTAGGGGTAAACCTAACCAAAGAGGTAAAAGACCTCTATAAGGAAAACTATAAAAAGTTGAAAAAGAAATTGATGAAGACCTTAGAAGATGGAAAGATCTTCCATGCTCATGGATAGGCAGAATAAATATCATCAAAATGGCCATCCTCCCAAAAATGATCTACAGATTCAATGTAATACCCAGGAAATTACCAAGGTCATTCTTCACAGACATAGAAAAATCAGTCCTTAAATTCATTTGTTTTTTTGTTTTGTTTTTTGTTGTTCTTTTTTGCGGTACTAGGGATTGAACTCAGGGGCGTTCTACCTCTGAGCTACACCCCCAGCCCTATTTTTTATTTCGAAACTGGGTCTCACTAAGTTGTGGAGTGCCTCACTAAGTAGCTGAGGCTGGCCGCGAACCCGGATTCTCCAGTCTCAGCCTCCCAAATGCTGGGATTACAAGCGTGCGCCACCATGCCCGGCTCTTAAATTCATTTGGAACAACAAAAACCCCAGGATAGCCAAAGTAGTCCTTAGTAACAAGAACCATGTAGGAGGTATCACAATTCCTGACTTCAAACTCTACTACAAAGCTACAGTAATAAAAACAGCATGGTATTGGCACAAAAACAGACACATAGACCAATGGAGCAGAATAGACTCAGAAACAGACCCACGTGCTTACAGTCAATTGATTTTTGACAAAGGAGCCAAAAATATACACTGGAAAAAAAGATAGCCTCTTTAACAAATGGTGTTGGCAAAACTGGCTAACCATATGCAGGAAAATGAAAATAAACCCCACTTTCTCACCCTGCACAAGAGTCAACTCAAGGTGGATCAAAGACCTGGAAGTTAGACCAGAGACCTTGCAGCTACTTGAAGAGGGCATAGGACCAACACTTCAACATATAGGCACAGGTAAAAACTTTCTCAACAAGACCCCAAAAGCATAAGCAACTCAAAGGAAGATCAATACATGGGATTGCATTAAACTGAAGAGCTTCTGTGCAGCAAAGGAAACTATCAAGAACCTCAACAGAAAACCCACAGAGTGGGAGAAAATTTTTGCCAGTTACTCTTCTGATA
>PVLC010043077.1:0-12678 GCA_004027655.1 Graphiurus murinus | reverse complement strand
TAAAGGTTTTAAGTTGGGAAATGACAAAAACAATATATGTATATATACATTACATATATAAAAATTCCATATACTAAGCCCTATGATTATCCTTTGAAAATAGATTGGAGGCTACCGATGATGGAAACAGAGAGGCCTATGGGATGGCTATGCAAGAAGTCCTGGCGGGACATGATGGTCACTTGGGTGGCAATGGTAAGTACAAAGGTAAAAACTCCTCCTTACAGTAGAATCTAATGAATAAATATAGAATGAATGATAACATTAGAAAGCAACTGCCACTTGACAAGCACTAGATTAATAGTTTGCAGTCAAGAATCATTTATAGATGCTAAAATTCATGAGTGAAACTATGGTGGGAAATAGTAGATTAATTTTGTTTCAAAGTGTCTCTCCACAATATATTAATCAATTACAAAGAAATATAATGGCGCATGCCTAGAATCTCAGTACATGGGAGGCTGAGGTAGGAGGATCTCAGGTTTGAAACCAGCCTTGGCAACTTAGAGAGACCCTGTTAGAAAATGAAAAGTTTAGCCGGGCGTGCTGGCGCACGCTTGTAATCCCAGTATTCGGGAGGCTGAGACCGGAGGATCCGGGTTCGCGGCCAGCCTCAGCTACCTAGTGAGGCACTCTGCAACTTAGTGAGACTCGGTTTCAAAATAAAGAATAAAAAATAGGGCTGGGGGTATAGCTCGGAGGTAGAATGCCCCTGAGTTCAACCCCCAGTACCGCAAAAAAAAAAAAAAAAAGAAAGAAAATGAAAAGTTTAAAAGAGCCGGATGTGGTGGCACATGCCTATAATACCAGTTTTGGGGAGGCTGAGTCAGAGGATCACAGGTTGAAGGCCAGGCTCAGCAATTTAGTGAGACTCTGTTTCAAAAAAAAAAGCCAGACCCACGCTTGTAATCCCAGTACTTGGGAGGCTGAGGCAGGAAGATCGCAGGTTTACAACCAGCCTCAACTACTTAGTGAGGCTCTCTGCAATATTTAGTGAGACCCTGTTTCAAAAATAAAGAATTAGAGCCGGGTGTGGTGGCGCACGCTTGTAATCCCAGCATTCGGGAGGCTGAGACCGGAGGATCCGGGTTCGCGGCCAGCCTCAGCTACCTAGTGAGGCACTCTGCAACTTAGTGAGACTCGGTTTCAAATTAAAGAATAAAAAATAGGGCTGGGGGTATAGCTCGAAGGTAGAATGCCTCTGAGTTCAATCCCCAGTACCGCAAAAAATAAAGAAAGAAAGAAAGAAAGAATTAAAAATAGGGATGGGGATGTAGCTCAGATGTAGAATGCCCCTGGGTCCAATCCCCAGTACAATAATAATAATAATAATAATAATAATAATAATAATAATAATAATAATGAAGAGGGATCGGGCATAGTTCAGAGGTAGAATGAATCTGAGTTCAATTCCCAGTACCCCAAAGTTATACATAATAAAGTAAGTTAAAAAGGGATGAGGATGTAGCTCAGAAATAGCACCTGAGTTCAATCCCCTGTATCAAAAAAAATAAAAATGCAGTCTGAATCTAGTATAAAGAAAAATGAGACAACCCAAAATTTGGAGATATCTCACAAAAAAACTGGTATATATTCCTTAAAATGTAAGTTCATGACAAAGAATTTTACTATATGTATTATATAAGATCATTTTATATCCAGTAATCAAGAAGAGTTAACACTGCGCCAAGGGAAGAAGAGGCTTGTTAAAAACAGAAGTTGTGTTAAATAATGGAGATTGGGTATATGGCTTTGGTTTCTATAGAGCAAAGATGGTAGTCCTGGGTTAGATCGCAGACTTACATGTGCACGTAGTTGACATATATTATACGAAATATATAAATATAACATATAAATATTAATATAATGTATATGTTATATGTGAGATATATATGGCCACATTGTTAACCTTCTTGAGTTTAGTGGGTAGGTATTTGCTTTATATTTGCAGAAGTAAATATATCTACCACCATATTGATCCTCCAAGAACAAAAAGATGGTCTGGACCAGCATGGTGGCACACACCTGTAACCCTAGTACTTTAGAGGCTGAGACAGGAGTATCACAGACTCAAGCCCAGCCTCAACAACTTAATGAGACAATCAGCAACCTAACAAGACCCTGTTTCAAAATTAAAAATAAAAAAGGGCTGAGGCTGTAGCTCAGAAGTAGAATGTCCCTGGGTTCAATCCCTAGTACCATAAATAGCAACAACAGAGATAAAAATTTAAAAAAAAAGGTCTGTTTGAAATTGGGGGAAATTTCTTTGACTTTAAAAGTTAATTTTTCCATCTTAAAAAAAAAAAAAGGAAAACCATAGAAAGTCTATCTTTTGAATGAAAACTAACTAAAACTATCATCGTTTACAAAAAATATATATAAAAGCACATTTGCATATATTATATGTATTAAGGCAATGAAAAAAAAACAGGACCTGTAGGTCATGACAACAATTGTCTTTTACTCAGTGTAAGAAGCCATTGGAGACTTTTCAGCACAGTAGTGACTGCATTTGGCTTCAGTAAAGATCGCCTGGCTGCTGTGTTGAGAACATAGGGGCAGAGGGAACCCGTTAGCTGGCTCACCAACTGTGGGGAGAATGAGGGCAGCTTGGACCAGAATGGAAATAGCAAAGGTAAATGTTTCTAGAATATTGGAAAGGTATACAGTATGAGATGTTCCAATGGAAACAGGAGAGAGAAGAAAGGAGTGAACGGTGGTTCCAACATATGTGGTTTGAACATCCCAAGAAGGAAGTTGTCACTAGGGTGTGCTTACCTGGAGGTAGAAAATGGGGGTGAGGGGGAGTTAAGTGTCCTGTTATGGTCATGCTAAGTTTGAGGTATCTACTAGATATAAAATTGATGAAATCAAATGGAATGTTAGCTATAACATGGCTCTTTACAGGAGTTTATCAGGCTGGAGGGAGGACTGGGGTCAGAAGATGTATGTGTTTTAAGAGAAATAATAACATATTTTAGGCTGATGGGAATGATCTAACAGGAAATTTTGTCATAAAATGTATCCTTTTACTGTGTAAGTCATTACTAACAATATTGTGTAGATTCTATTTCCACACCAATGAAATGAGATGGTTTGGAGATGATGTCTACAATCCAATGGCTTATGTTCTATGTTTCAAATGGAGGAATACTCTCCATTGCTCTTGTGGCCTCTGTTTTGGATCATTTAATCTGGAAATGGAATTTGTTCCAGACTATGGAGAATGGGACAGTGCATAAAGAGAAATTTGTTCCACATTTTTTAGCATACATCATTCCAGCTTTCTGTTCTCAATTTTATTCCCCATGTCTTCCTTGGAATCGATCCCAAGGGATGGTCAATAGTGTGTTTCTGTCAGTTCCTTTTATGTTGCATTCAACCACCTATGAAAGCAAGCAGTTATAACTTGAAACTTAAACAATCCTGGCTATGCAGAGCTTCTCAGAGCAGTGCTATTTGTGATGAGAAAGATGAGTCATGCCCTCTGTGCCGCCTCAGCCTCTGTGTCTGTCAACTTCGAACTCCTGCATAATCGATCCTGATTTCACTAAATCTGTTCTGAAAGCCCAGAGCACCTCAGTATTATTACCACTGAAATACGGTTTGATAATGACTCCTTTGATTGAAACACATGAATACATAAAAACACAGAAGTTCTTATGAGAGAGAGAAAATAAAACACAGGCCACCACCTCAGCACTGGTAACTAGGACACCGAACTCTCTCTAGACTTAGGGGGAAACTTGAGCAATTATACAGCCCTTCCTTTGTGAACTACATTTTAGATAACCAGAAAGATATAACTAAAGATTAAACTTATTTGTAAAATATGTCTGAGGGCTGCGGTGTAGCTCTGTGGAAGAGCATTTGCCTGGCATGCACAAGGCCCTGGGTTTAACCCCCAGTACCTCACACTCCAAAAAAATAGACAAAATATGTACAGCTTAAAATGTGGATGAAAAGTTAGAAAAGCATGTGCAACTCTTAATAAAGTGTCTAATGAAAAAATTAAAGTTTAATGGTAACTTAAGTTTAATGAAAGCGGCAGACTGCCTCCATGTGCATTTGAGTGATAAATCTTCACATCAGTAAAGTGGCAACTAAGATACATGCTTCCTGACATGAAACTCATGAAGCATCCAGTACGCTCAGGAAGTTTCCTTTCCCATAATGGTGAACCTGACTCCATCCAAACCTTTAGTTCTAACTTCTAGTTTACAGTCAATAGCAAAGGTAGAGTAATAATTCAAATGTTATGATAAACTCAAACTGTGGGACATTCACAGGACAACAGATCCTGTTTCTTCAACAAATTCTGTGGCAAAGGGAATTTTTTACAGATTAAAGACAAATAACCAAAGCTGGGTATGGTAGCGCATGCCTGTTATCCTAGAATTTAGGAGGCTGAGATAGGAGAATCGCAGGTTCGAGGCCAGCCTCAGGAACTTAGTAAGGCCCTCTGCAACTTAGTGAGACCCTGTTTCAAAAATTTTAAAATAGGTCTGGGGATGTAGCTCAGAGGTAGAACACCCTGAGTTCTATCCTCTAGTAACACACACACATACATACATACACATACACATACACACACACACACACACACACACACACACACACAGAGACACACACACACAAACAAACACTTATAACTAAAGGCACTGAGTAGACTTCATTTGAACAATCATTTGATTAAACCAACTAGTTAAAAAATTGGTTGATCCAGGCATAGTGGTACACACTTGTATCCCCAATACTTGGGAGGCTGAGACAAGAGGATCATAGATTTGAGGTCAGCTTCAGCAACTTAGAGAGACTCTGTTTCCAAAAAAAAAGTGCTGGGAGCATAGCTCAGATGTAAAATTCTCCTGGGTTCAATCCTCAGTGCCAAAAAAAAAAAGAAAAAGAAAAAAATTACATTACAATCTCACTAACATGTATGGGGAAGGAGGAAGAGGGAGACAGTGGTGTATGGATATACATCACGTGATGTGTGCATATATGTTTGTATCATTTTGAATCTCACTATGGTGTAGAATGACATTGCACCAACTGGTTGAGAAGATCTGTGAAATTTGATTATGGGCGAGCTATTGAATGGAGCCAAGGAAATCCTATTAAATTTGGTAAATATGATAATGACATTGTGGTTACATTTTCAAAAATCTATGTAACTAGCTGGGTGTGGTGGCACATGCTTGTAATCCCTGTATTTGGGAGGCTGAAGCAGGAGGATCGCAGGTTTGTGGCCAGCTTCAACTACTTAGTGAGTCCTCTGCAACTTACTGAGACTGTTTCAAAATAAAGAATAAAAAATAGGCCTGGGGATGTAGCCTGGAAATAGAATGCTCCTGGGTTCAATCCCCAGTACGGAAAAAACAAAAAACAAAAAAACACCTGTGTAACTATAGAAATAGACTTAGACTTTCTGAATTATGTCAGAGAAATGACACAATGTCTGGAATTTGCTTTAAAAAAAAGATTTAGCAAAAAAGGAGGAGGTGGGAATAGAAAAAAATGTGGTAAATTTTTAAAACGAAGAATCTAGGTGATGGAGATACAGGGGTTCACTATAGCATTTCCTTTATTTTTGTTGTATATTTGAAGGATTTTATTAAATGCAAAAAACATTGTGTATTCAATATAGTCTTTCAAACCATTCCTTCCTTTGAAAACCTTCCCTATCTTTCCTCTTTCTGTATACCTTTCAAACCAAACACACAGGACACTTGACCACTGCCTGCTCTTTGGCATCTTGCACTTTCCTGTGGAATTCCTGCTCCCTAAAACCATCTCAAAAATTCCTCCAGCCCCTTCTAAACCCAGCTCACCCCTTGCTTTTCTCCAGATATTCCACACTGCTTTATACTGCAGGGCCTTTGCACTTTCTGTTCTTTTCCCTACTTCACTTTCCTCTTGATAGCTACAACACCCTCACTGCATCCATGGATCTGCTCAAATGTCAACTCATCAAAAATCTTTCCCCTAGCCAGGTGTTGTGGCACATGCCTGGAATCCCAGTACTCGAGAGGTTGAGACGGGAGGATTATAGGCTTATTGCCATCCTCAGCAACTTAGCGAGACCCTCAGCAACTTAATGAGACCTTGTTTAAAAATAAAAATAATAAGAATGAGGGAGGAAGGACCCAGTGGGGAGGGCACCAAGAGTTGTGTGTATGTATTTTTCTGACACTTTGTACCCCAATATGATGTAAATTTCAATGCACCTAATAAAAATAATAAAATAGGGCTGCTGGGGGGTAGTTCAGCAGTAGAAACACACACACACACACACACACACACACACACACTGGTTCAATCCCCAGTACCACGTACACAAAAAAAAGGTTATTTTCAAGACACCAGATTTATTGGGAGATGGAGGTGAGATTTCAAGTTTCGAAACACTACACATTATCTTCTAGCACCTAAGAAAAAAACAGACTTGGCCATCATTTTCCCCCCACAACCCACAACCACTGGCTACGTCCATGCTATTGTCCCATATTATGATACTTAAAAAAGGGGATATTGAAAGTGAAAGGGGTGTGTGTGTATGTGCAAATAAAGAAAAAAGAAAGAAGCTGAAAGTACTTTGATCTAATCTTTGAAGTTGAAGATTTGCAAACTTCATGAGCCAGCATTTTGAGTCTTACATATCCACCCCTAGAGAAATTAGAATATAAATATTTTCACAGTAACATGGTTTGTAATAGCAAAATCTTAACCAAAAATGTTAATTTTATCAATATAAGAACATATTTAAAAGAATTGATGCATATTCAGGTATATTATCAATGAAGTTGAACAAACTTCAGCCCTACACAGCAACACACTTCAGTGGTTTTCAATTGAAGGTAACTTTGCACCCCCAGATTCACTGGGCACTGTCTGAATGTATATGTGTCATAACTAGGGGACATACTACCGGCATGTAACAGGCAGAAAGCAAATCTGCACAAGCATCCCACAATGCATAGGACAGCCTCTCACAACTAGAAGTCATCCCATCCAAACTGTCAGCAGGGCAGGGCTGAGGAGCTCTGACAAACAAACAAAACAAACACACTGTTTAACAAAAATAGCAACTCACAGGATTCTACATTCTATCACTTGCGTCATATAATGAACATAAAACTTTTGTAAATAAGTAACATTTAAAATATGTTATCTAATACCAGGCATGGTGGCACACACTTGTGATCCCTGTACTTGCGGAGGCTGACAGGAGGATCACAGGTTTGAGAACAGCCTCAGCAAGTAGTGAGACCCTGTTTCAAAAATAAAAATAAGCCGGGCGTGGTGGCGCACGCTTGTAATCCCAGCATTCGGGAGGCTGAGTCCGGAGGATCTGGGTTCGCGGCCAGCTTCAGCTACTTAGTGAGGCACTCCTCAACCTAGTGAGACCCGGTTTAAAAATAAAAGAAAAATAGGGCTGGGGGTATAACTTGGAGGTAGAATGCCCCTGAGTTCAATCCCCATTACCGCAAAAAAAATAAAAAATAAAAATAAAAATAAAATAAAATAAAAATAAAATACCACTGGGGATGTAGCTTAGAGGTAGAATGCCCCTGGGTTCAATCCCCAGTACCACGCACAAAAATAAATAAATAAATAAATAAATAAATAAATAAATAAATAAATAAATAAATAATATGTTATCTAGAAACTCTTATTTACCCAGTGAAATTTTAGAGAAAAGCAAGGGAACAATAAACACCTGTGAAAGAATAAGGAGGATGAGATTGGGATGGGCAGCAAGGGGCAGCAAAGATATTAGACACTTAGCTGGAAGAAAAGCATATGGGGCATGATTCATTCTTCTTCCTTAGGGTTTACTATATCCTGTGTGTACTCTTTCGTATGTTTGGCTTTTACATGGTCTTTAGAAGAGAAAGAAATCAAAACCAGGCCTATATAATGAACAAGAAATAATTAAAAGTGAGGAACATTTCTAAAATCTGTGCACACAGTATTCAATTTAAGATAAATGTAAGCCAGGCATGGTGGTGCATGCTTGTAATCCCAGCATTTGGGAGGCTGAGACTGGAGGATCCGGGTTCTCGGCCAGCCTCAGCTGCTTAGTGAGGCCCTCCACAATTTAGTGAGACCCTGTTTCAAAAATAAATAATAAAAAATAGGGCTGGGGCTGTAACTCGGAAGTAGAATGCCCCAGGTTCCATCCCCAGTACCGCAAAAAAAAAAAAAAAAAAAAAAAAAGATAACTGTATTACCTTGCAAGTAGAATGATTGTATTCATATTTCTATGTAATATGTTCTTTCTATAAATATTTCTTACTAGATAAATTACATATTTGTTCTTACTATGCTAAGTTCCCAGAAGGTCTCTGGTAAGTAACACTTCCCACAATTTTGTCTTGTGAAAAAGAAAGATTAAGCTGAATATAGTTGTAACAATCAATACAGAGAAAATATGTAAATGAAAGAAGAAGTGAAATGGTGACAGAGCAAAACCCAGTTGCTTCCACATGTAATTCTCAAGGAAATAAGAAAATCAACTACTCAAGGAGAAAAAAGTAAAAAGAAGATGGAAGAGAGGAGAACCTATTGATTTTAAAAAAATAATAAATATAAGAAACCGTGCATGGTGGCACACACCTGTAATTCCAGCACATGGAAGTCTGAGACAGGAGAATTGCAGGATCAAGGAGAGCTTCAGCAACTTAGCAAAACCGTTTCGAAATTAAAAACAAAATATACTGGAGTGTAGCTCAGAGGTAGAACACGCCTAAGTTCAATCCCTAGTACCACAAAGAGAGAGAAATAAAGAAAGGAAGAAAGAAGGGAGGGGAGAAAGAAACACAAGAGGCAGGTCAATTAAGGAAGATCAAATTTTTTTATTCAAACAAATTAACTTTACAAGAGAAGTTTTAAATATTGACTAAATAAATGACTAAGAAATTATTGTTATTTTTATTAATGATAAATGTATTTTTATGAATGCTTATCTTTATTAATGAAATTTTTTTTGGTGATTTCTTTTTAAAATTGCCTACAATAAACTGAGCATGGTGGTGCGCACCTGTAATCCCAGTACTTGGGAGGCTGAGACAAGAGGATCTTAGGTTCAAGACCAGCCTCAGCAACATTACAAGACTCTCAGCAAGCTACAAAGATTCTGTTTCAAAACAAAAAGTAAGATGGGCCAGAGGTGTAGCCTAGAGGTAGAATGCCCCCTGACTTTGATCCCTAGTACCAAAAAAATAAAAATTACCTTGAATAAACCAGGTGTGGTAATATAGTCCCATGACTCAGAAGGGTAAAACAGAAATATTGCAAGTTCAAAGCCAGCTTGGGCAACTCAGCCAAGACCTTGTGTTAAAATAAAAATGACTGGGGGTGTAGATCAGTGCGAGAACACCCCTGAGTTCAATCCCTCAATCCTAAGTACTTCAGAAAAAAAAAAAATACCTAGACTAAAATAAGATGGCAAGTACCAAAGTTAGAGGAAGGTATGTATGAGTCTTTCTTTGTGGCTGGCATGTGGGCTTGTGTCAATGAACTTATACTACATATATAATTTTTCTAGGTAATTATATATGTATATATATATATAATTTTTATTGGTGCATTGCAATCATATATCACAATGGGATTCAAAGTGATACATTCAAACATGCACACATCTCTTGGTGTATTTCCTCCAGATCCTACCCCACTCCCCCTCCTCCCTCCCAGGACCTGTTAGTAAGATTGGCAGTGATATCTTCACATATGGATATAACATTATTATTTGAATTGTTTCCTTCCTCAAGCCCCCTTTTTCCTCCTCATACCTCCCACCCCCAATTCCCTCCCACTGTTCTACTTGTCTGTCTCCTCATTTAACTAAATTCCCTTTGTTTCTTATTTGCATCAATGAACTTTTATAAACTAAAACATTTTAAAGTTTTCTACTTGTCTAAAAGTATCTTTGACAGTCTGGCATGGTGGCACATGCTTGTAATCCCAGTACATGGAAAGCCGAGACAGGAGGATTCCAGGTTTGCAGTCAGCCTCAGCAATTTAGTGAGGTTCTTCACAATTTAGTGAGACTGTTTCAAAATAAAAAATAAAATAGGCCTGGGGATGTAGCCCAGAGGTAGAATGCCCCTAGGTTTAATCCCCAGTGCCACACACACAAAAAAGTAAGTAAATAAATGAATAAATAAATAATGTATCTTTGACATCTCTCCAACCAAGAATAAAAGGGTTAACCACGTTGACCTAAGAATAAATACTAAAGGAATTAATATCAGCTTTGCCCAGATACAAATAAAGGTTACTGGAATGTTTGGGTTTGTTCCTCACTCCCCACATAATTGAAGGTTAGGAAGCCTTTCTTTCTTATTGAAATTGCTGTAATAGAATAGAGTAGGAGATAGGATACAACTTCCATATATGCTAAAAATCCTGCTATCTATGTCTCAGGGCCTTCAAAGTGACCTACCTATAACTTAATAAAAATTTTCAGACTATTTCTGAAATGCCTAGTGGACTAGTGGACGAATAGAGAATCAGGAAGGGGGAAGGATAAGAGATAGTCAAATCTATGAAGTTTTGTTTTCATTTTTTGTTGTGGTTTTTATTTAGGACCGGGGATGTAGTTCAATACCAGAGCACTTGCCCAGCTTGCTTGACACCCTGGGTTCAGTTCCCAGCACTAAAAATTAATTGGGAGGTTAGGTTGTTTGTTTATCTGGGAAGAAGTCCTTTTTTTTTTTCCCTGCAGCACTGGTGATTGAACCCAGGCAGCGGTGTTCTACCACTGAGCTGTATCCCCAGCCCTTTTTCACTAAGCTGCTGAGGCTGGCCTCGAACCTGTGTTCCTCCTCACCTCCGTCTCCCAAGCACTGGGATTACAGTCGTGCGCCACCACGCCCAGCTTGAGTATTTTTTCTTACTACGAATAATTTCTTTCTTAAGTAATCCTTTTCTCTTTCAAACAAAGTTTTATGAACAGAGCACAGAGAATTATGGACAGAGCACAGAGAAATCCCCAAGTTGAACTCCTTCATCACTAGTCACTACTGAGCAGATGACTGATAGAAGACCCAAGTCCCTGTGCTCTGATGATGGTGATGGATAATGAATTAGTACCTGTCGCCCAGAGGCACCACTCACTTTGTGATAAACCGTGGTGTCCCAAGCCCTTGCTGAGCCCTTCCAGGGGGATTAGATCAACTTTGTGAGCTGGATGAGAAACAGATGGCTTCCCTAGGCTTTGAAGTGTCCTGTGGATTATAAGCCTTTGTAAGAGAATGCACAGACTCCTGTGTCCTGAACGGTATGATGAATGAATATTATTTTTCCACTCAGTCACCCCTTCTCTCTTCTGATGCAGCTCAATTTTTGTTTGGCAAATCACTTGTTCTTCAGGATTGAGTCTATGAGGTTTGAGTAAGGATGAACATGATTTCTCCTCAGCTCAGGCAGACAGAGCCTGGCCAATAAGAATATGAGAGACTGTGGACTGACAACAGAAGAAACACGAAATGTAAACTCTGTCAGAGAGCATCATTCCGAGCCAGGAATGGAGGCACATGCCTGTGACCTCAGTACTTGGGAGGCTGAGACGGGAAGATCTCAGGTTCAAGGCCAGCTTCAGTAACTTAGCAAGATGCTCAGCAAGACCCTTTAAAAAAGTCAAAAAGGCTGAGGGTAGTTCATAAGTAGAGTGCTCCTGAGTTTAATCCTCAGTAACACACACACACACACACACACACACACACACACACACACACATCATTCTGGAACTCTTGAGACCAGGATACTGAAAGAATTCTAATTCATGTTTGCCTTCCCCACACACACACACTTTCCAGGCCAACACCAAGGAACATAAAACCTCAAGCCAGAGAACCCTACTGGTAATATGCGAGGTTCTGAACTAAATGCGCCCTTTCCTTAAGTTAGAGTTAGTACCGCCAGGCACAATAATGATTCCCAAAGATGCCCCCATCCAAATCTCCAAAAACAGTGAATATGTTACCTTATATTGTTACCAAATCCCGATACTTGCCCCAGTTTGTCAAGTCAAATAATTGAGACAAGTCTTTGGGAAGAAGGAAAGAAGTAATTTATTGATTTGCTAACAAATTGGAGAAACCAGTGAACTTAAACATTCAGGCCCAAGCCCTGGGGTCTCCCCGAACAAAGGAATCATGTTCCTTTTAAGAGTTAGCTCTTCAGGGTCATGCTGGTGTCTTATCAAAAGGGACACAGTTCATGATTGAGTCTTCCTGAGTCAGTTCAGATCCACAGGTGCCAGGCCCCTTTCTATCAGTAAATGGAATAAGAACCTGTTATTTGTTAACAGGAGGTGACATAAAGGGGGAAGACAAAGGAGAGAAAATGACAGCTTTAAAACAGGTTATCTTTTAGCTGCCAGGGTCGAAGCAGGGCCCCATCACAATATGGTAAAGGAGACTGCGGGCGTGATTAATTAAGGATCTTGATGAGAGAAGATTATACTGAACTTTCCCAGGTGGCTACGTGTAATCACATGATTCCTTAAGAGAGGGAGGTCAGCCCGGCATGGTGGCTCATGCTTGTAATCCCAGCATTTGGGAGGCTAAGACCTGAGGATCCTGGTTGGCCACCAGCCTCAGTCGCTTAGTGAGGACCACCACAACTTAGTGAGACCCTGTTTCCAAATAAAGAATAAAAAAAAAAAAA
>PVLC010043076.1:0-12568 GCA_004027655.1 Graphiurus murinus | reverse complement strand
GGGAGGGAAGGAGGGAGGGAGGCTGGGGCTGGGGCATTTCTTCCCAGGGAGAGTCTTGCTGTTCTTCCAAGGGGCACACACACCTCAGTCTAGGTTCTAATGCTCTAGGGTCTCCTAACGTGTTAGTCAGCACCCCAAACAAGGAACTTTACTCTTATGGCCCCAGTTTACTCTTCCAAAAAAGATAAATAAGTGGACCTCCCTAACAGGTTTGGTGGGATTTCAGTGGGATAGTATCTAGAAAGTGCTTGATACAAACTATTAAATAGCTTTATTTTGCTGATAACACTAACATCTAAAGGGATATTTCCCTGTTTTTCACAAAATACATTTTTTTCTCTTCAAGAAAAAAAATGTGATGCCTGCAGACTTTCTTCTGAGTTATTTTTCAGATATTCATATGTAAAAAAAAAAAAAAAACTAAACTAGGGATGAACCCCCAGGGTTTCACACATTCTAGGCAAGTGGTCTACCACTGAGCTGCATCCCCCAGACCATTTATTTATTTATTTATTTATTTATTTGTTCGTTCGTTCGTTCGTTCGTTCATTCATTTGATACTGGGAATTGAGCCGAACCCAGGGGCATTCTACCTCTGAGCTACACCCACAAGTCTTTTTATTTTTTATTTTAAAATAGGGTCTTGCTTTGTTGCTGAGGGTCTCACTATGTTGCTGAGGCTGACCTCAAACCTACGATTCTCCTGTCTCAGCCTCCCAAGGGCTCAAGATTATAGGCATGCGCCACCATGCCTGCCCAGCAAGGAGGAAAGGTTTTTTAAAATTGTCTTTTGTATTTAATTATTTATCACTCTTTTCTTAGTATCTGAGTTTCTCTCTAGTATTATTTTCCCTCAGCCTGAAGAACTTCCTTTAGAGCCGGGCGTGGTGGCGCACGCTTGTAATCCCAGCATTCGGGAGGCTGAGACTGGAGGATCCGGGTTCGAAGCCAGCCTCAGCTACCTAGTGAGGCACTCTACAACTTAGTGAGACCCGGTTTCAAAATAAAGAATAAAAAATAGGGCTGGGGGTATAGCTCGGAGGTAGAATGCCCCTGAGTTCAATCCTCAGTACCGCAAAAAAAAAAAAAAAAGAACTTCCTTTAATATAATGTGTATTATAGCACAGGTTTGCTGGCAATGAATTTTATTTCTTTTATCTGAAAATGTCTTTTATTTGCTTTGATTAAATTTTCTCTGGGCATAGAATTATCAGTTGGCAGGTTTTATTTGTTTGATTGCTGCTCTTGGTTTTTAGGGCACTTTAAAAATGTTGTTCTAGGCCAGACGTGGTGGTGCACGCTTGTAATCCCAGTACTTGGGAGGCTGAGATAGCAGCGAGCCTCAGCTACTTAGTGAGGCCCTCTGCAACTTACTGAGACCCTGTTTCAAAATAAGGAATAAAAAATAGGGCTGGGGATGTGGCTTGGAGGTAGGATGCCCCTGGGTTCAATCCCTAGTACTGCAAAAACAAAACAAAACAAAAATACAAAAAAATGTTGTTCTAAGCCAGGCATGGTGGTGCACACCTATAATCAGCAACTTAGTGAGACCTTGTTTCAAAATAAGAAATAAAATAGGGCTGGAGGTGTAGCTCAGACCCTGGGTTCAATCCCCAGTACCACAAAAACAAACAAACAAACAAAAAAACAAACCAAAATAACCCACAAAAACAAAACAAGTTGTTCCTCTCTCCTTGGCCGCACACTGATAGAAGTGATCGCTCGTTTGGCCCTTGTCCTTGCTGCCTTCTGGTTTCTGCGTCCTTCCCTGGCTGCTCTCCACGTTTGCTCTTTATCCTTGACGTTGGAGTATTCGACGATGATGTGCTTTATTTCTTCTTGGTGTTCATTCAGTATTATACTAATATATTATACATTTTTGGATTTTTGTATATCACTAAGTTTGGGCAATTTTTGGCCCTTATTCAAAAAATTTTCTCTATCTCACCTCTTTCTTTTCTTTTCTTTTCTTTTTTAAATTAAATCCTAGTTAGCCATGTTGGAATACTTGGTATACTCTAACCAGTCTCTGAGAGCCTGTGTATATCTTTTTCTTTGAGTCTTTTTTCTCTATTTTTCATCATGGTTAATTTCTACTCATCTTTCTTGAAATTGATGTGCTCTTTTTCTTCCTTGAAAATTGATGTACTACTTCTTTCTTCACTCAGCTGTTAAATACATCTAGTGAATTTTTTATTTCAAAAATTTAATTTTTTTAGTTCTAGAATTTCCATTTGATTTTTTTTTTTTGTCGCTCCTGTTAACCTCTTGAAATTTCCTGTTTCCTTGCTGAGATTTTCACTCATTCATTGAATGTCTGTTTTTGTACTTCATTGAGAGAGTTGTAAAAGCTGTTTTCAAACAGGTTAGACTTTGGTTGAACCAAAATATGTTCCATTTTCTTGATTTCTTTGTACGGTAGGCAATTCGCATTGTATCCTGGATGTTATGAATGTTAAGTTGTGGAAATTCTAGATTCTATTTTCCTTCCCTCTCTTGTCCTCTCCTTCCTTCCCTCCCTCTACGCGGTTCAAGAGTCAGCCATGGATGAGACTGTACAGGGCTGGGCGGTCTTCCCCACCTCTTCTCCTCTGGGGTTATTTCACTCTTTAGCTTTCATCATGTCCTGGCTGCACTTTTCTGATTCACCAAGCCAGAAGTGCTGAGTTTTTCTGTGCATTCCTGTCATGGTTGTGCATGGCATAAGTCATAGTATCCAAAGACACAGAATTGTAAAGGCAATAATTTGGAAACACACAATAAAAAATAAAATGATTGTAGAGACTTTGAAAAATGGAACATTTTGTGAAAATGATTTCTGATTATGCCAGAAAAGTCAGATAATTGACAAAATATTTTGATGATAAAAAGGAAAGGAATTTGTTATCTGGGGGTGGAATAACTTGATCGTTTTACAGAAAGGGAACTTGGATTCTGATTTTCCTTTTTATATATCATCCATTCAACAATTTCCAATATAAGATTTATAAATTTAGTCTTCATGAATAAATTTATTAATTTTAAGTCTACGTTGCAAGAATTTTAAATACAGTTCATTATTTTCTTTAAATTCATCATCTGGAGACCTTCCAGGCAAAC
The DNA here is from genome assembly GCA_004027655.1 of Graphiurus murinus. Lineage (NCBI taxonomy): Eukaryota > Metazoa > Chordata > Mammalia > Rodentia > Gliridae > Graphiurus > Graphiurus murinus. Next base: position 9,469 of record PVLC010043076.1, on the reverse strand, counting down.
AGAGTTCATTTTCCTCCAACTTGTTAAACTTATCATTAACAGATTACTTTCAGATTTGTCTTTTGTTGTCTATTATCATTTATAAATCTTTGAATTAGTCTTAATATACCTTTTTAGGTATGGGTTTGGGTATACAAAAATACAGAATTTTGTGAATAGATGATAACATTAAAGCTTTTAGATAGTTTTAAAACATAATTAATATTTTATCATAGTAAATAAAACAATGTACCTATTACATTGATTTATTATCTTACTAAACTAATAATTCCCTTAAGGAAAAAAGCAGATAAACCACATTTGTTATTTTATTTAATTATTATTATTTTTAAACATTTTTGTGGTACTGGGGATTGAACACAGGGAGGTTCCACCTCTGAGCTACACCACCAGTCCTTTTTATTTTGAAACAGGGTCTTACTTAGTTACCACATTCTGGCCTAGAACTTGTGATCTTCCTGTCTCAGCCTCCCAAGTACTAGGATTGCAGGCATGTGTCACCATGTGTGGCTACATTTGTTATTTTATGTGTATGTATTTATGTTTTCTGTAACCATTTACATTAATCATCAACTTTATTTTTTTTTAATTTTTTTATCTTTTGGCGGTACTGGGGATTGAACTCAGGGGCATTTTACCTTCCAGCTATACCCCCAGCCCTATTTTTTATTCTTTATTTTGAAACTGAGTCTCACTAAGTTGCAGAGTGCCTCACTAGGTAGCTGAGGCTGGCCATGAACCTGGATCCTCCGGTCTCAGCCTCCCAAATGCTGGGATTACAAGTATGCGCCACCACACCTGGCTTATTTATTTATTTTTGCAGGGGCATTCTACCTCCGAGCTACACTCCCTATTTTTAATTTATTTATATTTATTTATTTATTTATTTATTTATTTATTTATTTATTGTGGTACTGGGGATTGAACCCAGGGGCACTCTACCTCTGAAATATATTCCCAGCCCTATTTTTTATTTTGAAACAGGGTCTCACTAGGTTATTGAGAGTCTCACTACTTGCTGAGACTGTCCTTGAACCTGCTGTCCTACAGTCTTAGCCTCCCAAGTGCTGGGATTACAAGTATGTACCACACCTGGCTTATTTTTTATTCTTTATTTTGAAACAGGCTCTCACTAAGTTGTAGGTCTCACTAAGTAACTGGAACAGGCCTCGAACCTACGATCTTCCTGTGTCAGCCTCCCAAGTACTGGGATTACAAATGTGCACTACCATGCCCAGCTAATCACCAACTTTAAAATCAAAGTTTATTGTCACAGGAAAAGACCAAAAATTTCTTATTTAGCAAATTTTTCTATGCATATACATCTTATCTCACTTAAATTTTAGGGTGGTAGGTAAGCACAGATATCACATCATTTAGAGAAATCTGTACATCAAGTAATCTATAGGAATTTTATATATATAAAATAAGGAGGGAGGGTAATTTAAAACCGTATATAATTACCAATGTTTGAATCGTTTCCCTAGTCAGAATTGGAGTCAATAGGATGTGTAAGTGTGTGCATGTGTGTAAAGAGATTTATTGTAAGGAATTGGCTCATGGCATTATAGAGGCTGACGAATCCCCAAATCAGCAGGGTGAGTCAGCAGGATGGAGCCCCAGGAGAGCCAGGGTTGTAGTCTCAAGGTTGGCAGGCTTGAGACCCAGGCAGAACTGATGTTTCAGTTTGAGTGTGAAGCCAGGGAGAAGCCCAAGTCCTGGTTTGAAGGCAGTCAGGCAGGGAGAATGCTCTGTGACTCAGGGAAGGGTCGGAACTTGTGTTCCGTTCAAGCCTTCAGCTAATCAGATGCAGCCTGTTCATTAGGGAGGGATATCTGCTTTACTCAGCTCTACCAATTTAAATGTTAATCTTAGGAGGGATGAGAATAGTAAAATATCCACATGCCAGGAGCCAATCTCACTGGACTCGTGATCTTCATCCATCGCAACGTGGAGTTTACCTGCTCCTGCAGTGCAAGGTGCATGGACTCCACTTCTCCTCTGCACCCCTTGGCTTGGGAGCCTGGTGCAATGTACGAGGTTCAGTCCCCAGCACCAAAAAATAAAACAAAACAAAACAACCCCCCCCCAAAAAACATGAAATTTTGTGATTGCCATCTAATAAAAAATTACTAGGTATGAGAAGTAGTAGTAAACTATAACTAATAACTGACCAGAAATGATACTATGATAAAAGTATTAACTACGGACATTAAATAGTTATTAAATTATATGCTCAGTAATCTAGAGGGAAAGATTGCATATGTTAAGGAATATATGGAAGATGAATTACAGATGAAAAGTGTACTGAGATTGATGTCAAAATAAACATTGCAAATATAAAGATTAGTGATTTTTTTTAAACAACAATAGAAACTATAAAAATGAAACAGGAAAAAATTAGCACAGAATCAGTGAAGGGCGGGCAACCTCAAGTGGTCAAATATATGTGTAATTGGAGTCCCCCAAAGAGGGGAGTGTCAGGGACCCCCCCAAAAAATAAATAGAGGATAAAATTGTTGATAATTTTCCAAATGTAATGAAAACAAAGTCAGAGAGACCCAAGAGTCTCAAGGAACTTCAAGCACAGGATACATGAAGAAAAATGATACGTAGGTACTTTAGTCAAGTTGTAAAAGCCAGTGCTCAAAAACAGTAGGAAAAAAAGAGATCATATACATAAGAACGAAGAGAAGGATGACAGCAGATTTCTTATTGGAAACAATGAAGTCAGGCAACAATGCAATAACATCTAAGAAAAAAAGTGAACCTAAAATTCTTAGTGAAATATTTTCAGAAATGGAGAAAAAAAATTTTTTTCAAACAGAGAGAGAGGAAATTTATTAGCAGCAAACCTGCAGTATAAGAAATATTAAAGGACATTGTTAAGCATAAGGAAAATAGTACCTGTTAGAAAAGCTACAGAAAGAAATTGGAGACACACCGGGCGAGGTGGCACACTCTTGTAATCCCAATTGGGAGGCTGGGATTGCAGGTTCGTGGCCAGCCTCAGCTACTTAGTGAGGCCCTCAGCAACTTAGTGAGACCCTGTTTCAAAACAAAGAATAAAAATAGGGCAGGGTGGAGCACATCTGTAATTGCAGTACTTGGCAGGTGGAGACAGGAGGATCACAGGTTTGAGGCCAGCCTTGGCAACTTAGTGAGACCTTGTTTCTAAATAAAAATAAAAAAATAGGGCTGGGGTATGGCTCAGAGGTAGAACACCCCTGGGTTCAATTCCCAGCATCATAAATATAAACAAGTCAACAAATCCGAACTCGTCTTGCTCTTGGATCTGACACACTCACTTTTGTCCAGTTGGTGGTAGTTTCAGCCTTCATTTCGCCCAGTCCAACAGCCATGGGATCTGCCTGACTCCTCGTTTTCTCAGACCCCACGCCAGTCTCTCAGTTAACCTGACTTGAGGATATATCGGATTCCACCCACTGTTCACTACCTCAGCTTGTCCGCACCCCTGCTCTCTCTCCCATGGTGATGTTACTAGTCTCCAGACTAGGGTCCCTCTTCTGCAGGTGTTCCCTCTTAGTCTCCTCCCTGTCCCTGTAGCAGCCAGAGTGATCCTTTTACATGTAGTCATATTCTTGTTTCACCTCTGCTCCAAACCTTCCGGTACCTTCCCCGCCCCTTGGGAATAGTCAAAGCCCTGACAATCACCTGTGAGGCCGGTGCAGTCTCCCTCCCTACTCTAACCTCTGACTTACTGCCTTTAACTTTTCCCCTCTTGCTTACCCTCATCCAACCATATTGGTCTTTTTTTTTTTTTTTTTTTTTTTTTTTTGCGGTACTGGGGATGGAAGCCAGGGGCATTCTGCCTCCAAGCTACACTCCGAGCCCTATTTTTTATTCTTTATTTTGAAACCGGGTCTCACTAAGTTGCGGAGTGCCTCACTAGGTAGCTGAGGCTGGCCAGGAACCCGGATCCTCCGGTCTCAGCCTCCCGAATGCTGGGATTACAAGCATGCGCCACCACGCCCGGCTTGCTTTGGTCTTTGTTCCCAGCATCCTCCCTGCCCCAGGCCTTCACAGTTACTGTCCCCTCTGTACTTGCTCTATTGTCTTCAGTGATGGCTTTTCTGATCACTTTATTTAAAACTGTATCCTCCACTCCTCAACCCCATTTTCTTCCTAGCAGCCCCCCCACTTCAGAACTGGGGATTTTGCCCAGGGGCATTCAACCTCTGGGCTACAGCCCCAGCCCTAATTTTTATTCTTTATTTTTGAAACAGGGTCTCACTAAGTAGCTGAGGCTGGCTGTGAACCCGGATCCTCCTGTCTCAGCCTCCCAAGTACTGGGATTACAAGTGTGCTCTACCACGCCCGGCTCTAGCAGTTATCTTCCTACATAGCCTGTCATTTCCAAGTTCATTTTGCTGCCTGTCATTCCCAACTAGAAAGTGAGCTGTGGGAGGGTGGGGCTTCTTTCTGCATTTTATCTGTTGTAGTCCTAGAACCTAGGAGAATACCTCGCTCCTAGTAGGTACTCCATAAATGTTTGCAGAATATTTATGGTGTTTTAACTTTTTCTGTCAATCACACTTCTCCTCCAAAGTGGTGTATTCTTATTTTGTCCCATGGTTTGGTGCCCAGGAGCATTCAAGCCTCTGAAGACCTGTGGGAGGTATTCTTTGTGAGGAGGGAGGGAGTCGGGATTCTGAAAGCAGCACTGCGAAGGAACTGGCAGCGTTGTTCCCAGACTGATCAGGTGATGTATGGGGGTGAGGATCTGGAAGTTGCGTCCCCTTCGTAAGTACACCTGCGTACTTCTGGGAAAGCTTCATGTGCCCCAGTCAGTCCTCCAAGTACCCATTTTGACGGCTAGCCAGAGTTTAACTTAATAGCGACACTTTTTCTATATGAATGGTGCTACAGTGAAAATACGTGTGTGTGTGTGTGTGTCTCTGTGTGTGTAATTTGTTTGTGTATGTAGGTAAACTTGTAAATTCCCAAAAGTAGAATTGCTAGCCCACAGGGTAAATGCATTTGTAGTTTTTTCTTTTTTTGTGGTACTGGGGATTGAACCCAAAGGCATTCTACCTTCGAGCTACACCTTCAGTCCAATTTTATTTCTTATTTGGAAACAGGGTCTCACTAGGTTGATGAGAGTCTCACTACTTGCTGAGGCTGCCTTGAACCTGTGATCCTCCTGTCTCAGCCTCCCTCTTCTTCCCAGGGGTATTCTACCTTCAAACTACTCCCCCAACCCTTTTTATTTTTTTGTTTCAAAACAGGAACTCACTAAGTTGCTGAGAGTCTTACTATGTTACTGAGGCTGTCCTCGAACCTGTGGTCCTCCTGTTTTAGCTTTCCAAGTACTGGTATTACAGGTGTGCACCACCATGCTCAGCTCCTGTGTACCTCTTGAGAACAGGGAATCAGGAATGCATACATTAATAAACAGGGCCAGTAGCCAGCATATCTTTAAGTTATGTAAAACTATGGGACAAAGTTAAAGACACTTTTTGTCACTTTAAACAGTGGGAAACTGAGGAACTAGTTGCACAGTGCGTTCAGTCCTTAGGAGCATCTGCATGCGGCTTACCAGCAGGAGAGTGCCATCCGAGGCTGCTCTGGAAGCAGTGAGATATGAGTCAGGATGCTTTCGTCAGCCCTGGGGGACTGTCCGCTTCCTTTGTGTGGCTTGCCGGAGACCTGCCTTAGCCTCCTTTGGCCCAGAGCCTCCTAAAGCCATCCCTGAAGTGTTGGTTGTGGATACAAACTCAGTGAGGAAATCCAGTCTGTGGGTACCATGCTGGCATTTGTAAGGTAGTAAATGTAATCTTTCTGGTCCAGAAAAAGTCAGTGGCCATTTTCTAGAAGCCCTTGGCAGGAAGAAACAGGAGAACTTATCCTAGACCTCTAATCAGGTCACAGACTGCGGATAGATGACAGCCATCTGGTTCTGCACCCCTGCAGGTAGGAAGCCCAGAGGGTGAGGCGCCCAAGCCAGCCCCAAGGAACCTGCAAGGCCTCTTTCCTCCCTGGCCACCGTCTTCCCACCAAGAGAGGGAGGCTGGTATTAAAGAAGAGCCCTACTGCAGCACAAGTTCCTGCCCCCTTGGGTGACAGCGGACAGAGGCCACTGTTAGTGCTCTTCATGTTTCTAATCTGTTTCTCACTTTAGATCCTGTAGGGCAGAAGGAATCTGAGGGAAAGAAATCAAATGGGCATAGCCCTCCTTTAGGATCACTAATTCATATAATTCCCACCGACCACATCACTCAAAGTCCAGTAATGGAGTCCCCTCTTTAGGTCCCAAGAGGTGTCATTCAGGGGTCAGCACCAAGCCTGGCCGTAGAGATTTCCCTGAGACTAGGGCCTGAGGAAGGAAAAGTGTTGTTTTCGCCAATTGTTTTAATCGTGAAATACAAATATAAAATTACCAGCCGGGCGTGGTGGTGCACGCTTGTAATCCCAGTACTTAGGAGGCTGAGACTGGAGGATCCGGGTTCTTGGCCAGCATCAGCAACCTAGTGAGGCACTCCACAACTTAGTGAGACCCCGTTTCAAAATAAAGAATAAAAAATAGGGCTGGGGGTATAGCTCGAAGGTAGAATGCCCCTGAGTTCAATCCCCAGTTCCGCCAAAAAAAAAAAAAAAAAAGTGTCAAAATCATAGAACAATAGAACACATGTCTCTTTTCCCTTTTATTAGCAGTTTTGCTGAGGTATAATTTACATGCCATAACATCTCCATTTCTGTGTAAGTCACTAAAGTCTCAAGTGAATTCATAGAGTATGCACCCTAACCACAATCCAGTTTTAGAACATTTCCATCACCCCACAGGATCCCCTCTGCCCCTCTGCGGTCAGTCCTGCTCTCACCCCCAGCCTCAGGCAGCCAATAACTTACTTGCTGTCTGCCTTTTCTATACAATTTCATAGGAATGAAGTTGTGTGCAATATGTGGTCTTTTGTGACTAGCTTCTCTCAGCACGCTTATGAGGCTTCTCTGTATCATAGCATGCCTTTTTAATTGTTGAATGTTGTTCCATTGTTCAGATGTGCACTTTTATTCACCAGTTAATGGATATGTGGATTGTTTTCAGTTTGGGGACAGTGTCAGTAATGCTGGTGTTAGGCAGCTTTTTGTTGCCGGCCAGAATACCTGACAGGAACTTAGAGGAGGAAAGGTCACAGTTTCGTGGGCTGGCTCCAAGTCAGAAACTTGGAGGAAGGGTGGAGGAAAAGCTGCTCCAGGGGCACAAGGACCACCTCCTCCAGCTAGGTCCCACCTCCCAGCGGCCCATTCAGCCATCAGTGGATCAGTCCATCAAATGCACCAGTCCCTCTACTGATGCGGTCAGAGGCCTCATGATCCAGTCAGTACCGGAAGTCCCACCTCTGAAGCTTGCTGCGCTGGGGACATGTGTGTGTGTGTGTAGCGGGGGCAGGGGATTCCAGATCAAAACTGTAACAATGCCGCTGTAGACATTTACATACAAGTCTTTGTGTGGATATATGTTTCTGTTTCTCCTGGGTAGATTGTTAAGAGTAGAATTCCTGGGTACTATGGTAAGTTTTTATGTTTAGTTTCATCTTTTATTTTTTTAGGTAATAGTTTGGCAGTTTCTTTGGCACTAGGGAACTATAAAGAAGACAGGGAGCATGTGCCCATTCCTTTTATGGACCCGACCCAGAAGTCATATACATCAGTTCTGTTCACACGCCCGTGGTGAATGCTCACAGGCAATACCTAGCTGCAAGGGAGGTGGGAACTGTAGTCTTTATTCTGGGGTGGTATGCATCCTTCTAAAACTTAAGGGTCAAGGCCAAAAACGTAGGGGCTGAGAGCAAGAGAGGAGAACAGATATTGAGGGCCATTATTGGCCTTGGGGGTTCCTGAAACTAGTCTGTGTGGGATTTGCCTTCAGTTTTCATAAAAAAAAGTCTAGTTGGTTTACAGTTGTTGGCCTAAACCTTTCTGAGGAGTTAATTTTATTATTATTTTAGAGTTGCACCAGAATGTTCTTCATGGAAAATAGCCATAAATGTGAATTATTGGTGCTTTGTGTATTAGAGTTCTCTAGGAACAGACCAAATAGTGTCTGTATAAATTACCTCCTAGATATCCTCTATTCTTTGAAGAGATATTGGGTATTGACTCAGGAAGTTATGGAGGCTGAGAATCCCACAGCTGGCGGTCTGCAAGCTGGAGACCAGGAAAGCTGGTGCTGTAGTTTGAAGGTTGGGAGCCCAGGGCAGCGAATGGTGCAGGTCCCAGTGAGTCTGAAGGGCTGAGAATCAGGAGTGCCGAGGGCAGGAGAAGAGAGGACCAGGCCCTTGCTCAGCCACTGTCTAGAGGCAGGGAAAGCCAACATTTCTTCCTCTGACTTTGTTTTATTCAAGCCATCCACACATTGGATGATGCCTTTCTGCATTAGAGGAGGGCCCTCTGCATAGGCAGCCCACCAGTTCAAATGCTATTTTCTTCTAGAAATAGCCTCATAGACACACCCAGAACTAATGCTTAATCAGATACTTGGACATCTTGCAGGCCAGTCAAATTGCATAAAATGAACCATCATACCTAGGGAATGTGAAAATAACTTTGAGATTAAATCTGGTTTTGGAGATGCTGTGCTGAATATAGATCTTCAGTAGCTGCTGGTTCAAAGGGTGGCAAACAAGAGGACAGCTTTTGCTGAGATGACTGTGGAAGCAAAGCTCTGTTTTGAACTTTCCTTTTTCAGGGGCCACATGACCCCAGACCTGGCTGTTTCCCTCGCCCTCAGCTCAGTGCCCATTGAAGAGCAGTCTTTCCATGAGCCACTGGCCGCAGCCTTCCTTTCCCAGGTCACGAGTAGCTGTGGGTTGATACGCCACATCTGTCACTTTAAGGAAGAAAAAGAACAGTGCTGTTTCACTTAAAAGATATCATTGCTTCTCTGAGGACAGCAGTAATTTCTAACAAGTGTAGAGAAGAAATCTTCTGATTCCATTTGTGTGTTTAAAACCTTACAACAAAACAAATTGATGCCGAAGATTTTGAAGAAACAAACACAAACTCTTCTTTGGTATTTCATTTCTAGGGTTCCAGGCTTTGGTAAACAATTATGAAGAACTTTGCTTTCCTGGGTGCAGGCATAGGCTGCCCAGAGGATCCTAATACCAAGAGATCCTGTACTTTTACAGCCCTTTCAGCTGCCCAGAGATAACTTGGATAAACAGGGGCTCCTCTAGTACCTCCGAATCCCCGCTGGGTTTTACACTGCTGGGAGGTTTAGACAACTTGTTTTCTTTCCCTTCTAGCCTCTCTCTTCTACTTGCCTCCAGCTGCCTTCTTCCCCACCCCCAAAGGTAATGTGATCTCTCAGGCCTGGTCTGCTGCTCTGCAGATTCTTTTAGTCTTAGAGAAAGAGAGGGAAAATATTAACCATTGGTTTACCAACTCAAAGTTAACAAAACTTCAGTAAGCCAAGCTCAGTGCTGGTGTTTGAAAATAGTACTTG
>PVLC010043075.1:0-12694 GCA_004027655.1 Graphiurus murinus | reverse complement strand
CATTGATATTGTGAAAATAAATGATTTGGATTTCATGTTTCTTAATATTCATTCACAAATGGATGATTAAGGAATTATGCATCATAAAGAAACCTAAGTGAACTATATTATGAGTATACTGTCTTTGCACAAACATTTGGGCATATTCTGAATACAATGCTTATTCATATTTTGCTTTCTAATCTTCTTGTACAGGGATACAGACTTCCTATTCTTAAAACATGATTGTTTATATGTGAAACACATTTTGCTGTTGCCTTACTTTTGTTGCTTTTTTCATAGCAAAAATTGTCAATATAAGAATGTGTATGTTATATGCAACAAACTTAATAAAGAAGTTGAAAGAGTATACTGATTGTTACATTGCAAGAAATGTTCACCTTAAAGGCATGAAGGATGCAAAATGGAACTGATTTTCAAAGCAGGAAATAGAATTACAATAGTGTTTTTAAGTGTTTGGTAAAGAATAAAACAGATAAAAATACTTTGGATACTCTGATTCTATCCCTTTTTCTTTTGGTCTATTTTTTAAATACTGATTTAAAGTTTTCCTGGTAATCCTTTACTAGTTAACTACTCAATTAGGAGGCTAAGATTCCTGATTATGAGTATATTCTCTGAAATCAAACTCTGGATTTGAATCTTCTTCACCACTTACTAGCTAGTTGACTTGAGGCAAATTACCCTCTGTATGCCTCCATTTGTTTATCTGAGAAATGGAAACGGTAAAAGCACTGATCTCAAAAAGTGTTTCTGAAAATGAAACGAGTACATAAATGTAAAGGTCATAAAAATATAAAGCACATAGTAGGCACTATAAATGTTTGCTATGATTACTAATTTTTGGTAGCATCTAATGTAGAGATTCTTAACCTGGAATCCATGGAGCCGGAGTGGAGAGGGTGGTGGTTTGAGACTGAGAAGCAGGAAAAGCAGGCATACAATAGCTTGTGTTTTTAATAGTACTCCTCAAAGATTCCTGGGTGTTTTGTGTGTTTATTTTTATGTTGGTGGTAGATGATCATAATGCAAATGAAATTAATAATTAGGTAGGCTGTTGGGATTACTTGTTATTTCTTCACTCCTCACTTTTGAGTCAACCTTACAGGATTAAACAATTTATAGGATAATTTCTAGGACAGAAGCAATGAAACCCCTGACATACTAGGTGCTGTGTTGTAGACAATTGTATAGACAGACTGGCATTACTAATTTTGTGAATAGAATTTGTGTGGATAAAAATACTTGATTTTTTATCAATCTTAAATGTCAAGAGCTTGATGTGTGTGTGTCATATGTAATTTAATAATTTTTAATTATGTAATATTTCAGATAAGTACAAAATAACATATAATTAATACCTTATATGCAATGTGTTTGTGTGTGGTACTGGGGATTAAACCCAAGGACATTCTACCCCTGAGCTACACTCCCAGCCTGTACTTTTTTTATTCTTGATTTTGAAACAGGGTCTCACTAAGGTGCAGAGGGCCTCACTAAGTTGCTAAGACTGGCCACAAACCTGTGATCTTGTCTCAGCCTCCCAAGTACTGGGATTACAGGTGTGTGCCACCATGTCCTGCAGCGTTGGATGTTTAAGGAAATGAAATGTTACAAATACATCTTTTCCCTTACTGAGATACTATTAGATTTTTCCTACCCTTCACTAATACAGATAGTTAAGAAGTAAATACACTGTTGAAATCAATGTGAAGGCTTCTCTAGAACTTATAACTAGAAATAGAACTGTTAGAATGTGAGATTCAGCCGGGCATGGTGGTACACGCTTGTAATCCCAGTACTTGGGAGTCTGAGACTGGAGGATCCAGGTTTGAGGCCAGCCTCAGCTACTTAGTGAGGTCCTCTGCAACTTAGTGAGACCCTGTTTCAAAATAAAGAATAAAAAAATAGGACTGGGGGTGTAGCTCGGAGGTAGAATGCCCTTGGATTCAATCCCCAGTGTCACCAAAAAAAGAAAGAAAAGAATGTGGGATTCATACTTTAAATTGTAATATAGTATTACAAAATTGTGCTTAGCAAAGTGTACCAGTTCCCTCTCCTACCAGCAGTGTGTTAAGAGTTCCTGTTGCTCCATATTCTTGCCAGTACTTAGTGCTATTGGACTGTTGCCAGTCTGATGAGTTTGAAATACTGCTTTTTTTGTTTGTTTGTGTGTTTTGCAGGACTGGGGATTGAACTCAGGGGCATTCTACCTCTGAGCTACACCCCCAGCCCTATTTTTTATTCTTTATTTTGAAACCGAGTCTCACTAAGTTTCGGAGTGCCTCACTAGGTAGCTGAGGCTGGCCGCGAACCCGGATCCTCCGGTCTCAGCCTCCCGAATGCTGGGATTACAAGCGTGCGCCACCACGCCCGGCTTGAAATACTGTTTTTGATGTTTTTAAATTTGTATATTTCTAATTACCATGGAAGTTGGTGATCTTCTATATTTATTGGCAGTTTTGTTGCCCTTACTCTGTATTGCCTGTTCATTCATTTGCCAGTTTTTATATTGTAGTACTTGTCTTTTTCCTATTGATTTAGGATGCTCTTTCTGTATTCATGAAAGTAACCCACTGGCATATAGGTTGCAAATGTCTTCTCCCGGTCTGTAGCTATATTTTCACTTACAATTTTATCATACAAATTTTCTTATTTTAATATTTAACCATCCTCATGGTTTGTGCTTTTTGTACCTTAAATCTCAGTGGCATAAAGATACTTGTGTGTGTTTTCTTTTGAATATGTTTTACTTTTCACTTTTAGGTCTTTAAGCCATTGGAATGTATTTTTGTATATAGTTTGTATTCCTTACCTCAAATTTTAATATTCATACCCAGTTTTCATAGTACCATTTATTTTATTTACTTCTGTCATAAATCAAATTGTCATATTTGTAGCCTTTCCTATATTGTGCCTTAAATACCAGTGCCATGTCTAGCATTATTTCCCCTTTACAGTAAGAATTACTGTCTAACAAGGCAATCACCAGAGCACATTCATAATTGTATTGTTCACAGGTCTTTTAGCAAAGTATCTTTCTTATATATTTTTTTTATCGTGTGTGTATACTAGAGATTGAACTTAGGCATTCAACCTCTGAGCTACACCCCAGCACTTCTTATTGTTTTTATCTTGAAATAGAGTCTCCTACTCACTTAGGGTCTCCTAAATTACCCTCCTTACTAAGGGTCTCACTAAGTTGAAGAGACTGGGCTCAAACCTGTGGTCTTCCTGTCTCAGCCTCCCAAGTAACGGGATTAATAGTGTGTGCCACCACATCTGGTTTAATTTTGTTTCTTTTTTGTGCTTTGATATTAGTTTAAACCTCTTTAATCACATAGCTATTGTTAAAATCTATGAAAAATGGAAGATATTTGCTTATTTGACAATGGAATGGCTGAACAAAACAAAGTGCCACACTTGATTTCAGCATAGTACATATAACCACAAATATAGAATGTACTTTGAACCTTTGATCTTGGTCATTCTAGTAATATGTAAGATTTGGTTAATATCAGTTCTTATTGTTGAACAAACAAATAAGTGGAAAATACCACTGGAATTAAACTGATCAAATACAGTGGTACTATTATGTATTTTAATTTCCATACCAAGTCTTGTTTTGGATTTTACTTGTACAATAGTAATATAATGAAGTCATGCTTTCTGTTTGAATTATAAAGGATATAGTTAGATGCTTTAAGCCAGTTTTTTAGGTTACAGTTGATATATAATAGACTACATGTCTGAAGTATGGTTTAATAAATCTTGAAACATACGTGCTGAAACTCATCACGTGATAATGAACCTATTGTTAATTACTCTCCAAATTTTCTTCCTGCCCCTCTCACCTACCCATCTCACATATTTCCCAGCAACCATTGATCTTTGTCATGCTAGTATATATTTTGTAGAATTTTATGTAAATGAATTTATAGCCAATAAGCTTTTTGTCAGGCATCCTTTCCTCCATATAATCATTTTGAGATTAATCCGTATTGGGCATATCAACAGCTCATTTTTCTTTTTTTCTGAGTGTTCCCCCTTTGTGTGGATTACCATAATTTGTTTATACAGTCACCTGGTGGTGGATATTCTGGCTGTTTCAACCTTTGGGCTAATACAGATAAAACTACTGTGATATGTTCATGAAAGTACATCATATGCATTAGGGTGTCCCCCCTCCCTCCATCACCTTCTGTTAAGTCAAATTCTTTGCTCACCTAAGGATTCTCCTTCATCTGGAGTCCCTCTTAGGTCCCTTTTTCTCCTTAGCTTCCACATATTAGGGAGAGCATACAATTTTTTACTTTTTGTGACTGACTAATCTCACTTAACATAATGTTTCCTAGTTCCATCCATTTCCCTGCAAATAACCTGATTTTGTTCTTTATGGCTGAGTAAGATTCCATTGTGTACATGTCCCATAGTTTTGTAATCCATTCATCTGTTGATGGACATCTTGGCTGGTTCCATAGTTTGGCAATTGTAAATTGTGAGGAAGGGTGAGGGAGTGGGGCTGGAATTGGGGAAGGGTTAAATGAGAAATGTGTGCATGTATGCCTTTTTCAGCTTGTACCTGTATGATTACAGTGCCCCAATTAAAAAAAATTTTTTTTTAAGGAGCACAAGCAATTACGACAAAGGAAGAAGAAACTAGCTCTTTAATATTTAACTGCGGCATGCAGGGAGGGTGAGGGAGTGGGGTGGGGATTGGGAAAGGGTTAAATGAGAAATGTGCATGTATGCCTTTATCAGCTTGTAACAAAGATGTATGATTACAGTGTACCAATTAAAAAAAGGAAGCAAACCATTGCACACTAGAAAAAAACAACATATACATACACACACACACATATATATATATGTATGTATGTATATGAGTCTTTATATGGGTATATGCTTGCTGTTGTCTTTGTGTAAATACCTATGAGTAGAATAGCCGATTCATATGGTAGGGATATGTTTAACTTAAAAGAAACTGCCAAAGTGATTGTGCCATTTTACATTCCCACCAGCAGTGTACGAGTCTAGTTAACTTTCATCAGCACTGTGTGCTCAGAACTTTTAATTTGAGCCGTTTCAACAGGTGTTTAGTCGTATCTTATTGTGATTCTAATTATGGATCTAAGTCTATTACTGGATTTGTCATTCTATTTTGCCTTCCAAAGAGCAGAATATATAAATATATATATACATATATATTTTTTATTCATTTATTTTTGTGGCACTGGGATTGAACCTAGGGAATTCTGCCTCTGAGCTACACCCCTAGCCCAATTTTTTATCTTATTTTGAAACAGGGCCTCACTAAGTTGTTGAGGTTGGCCGCAAACCTGCAATCCTGTCTCAGCTTCCCAAGTACTGGGATTACAAATTGTGTGCCATCATGCCTGGCTGAACAAAAATTTAATTTTTTTTTTTGCAGTACTGGAGATTGAACCCAGGGGCATTCTACCTCCAAGCTATACCCCCTGCCCTATTTCTTATTATTTTATTTTTGAAACAGGGTCTCACTAAGTTGCAGAGAGCCTCACTAGGTAGCTGAGGCTGGCAGTGAACCCAGATCCTCCAGTCTCAGCCTCCCAAATACTGGGATTAAAGCGTGCACCCTCACGCCCAGCTAAAAAATTTTTAATTTTGATGAAGTGAAATTTATGCTTTCCTTATGGGGTGTGTTTTTGGTGTTGTGTCTGTGGAATCTTTGTATAATGCAAGATCACAAATATCTTTTTTTTTTTTTTTTTTTGCTAAGAGTTTTGTGTTTTGTGGTTTTGCATTTACAGCCCTGGTCCATTTTCATGTATGGTTCAAGATACTGATAAAAAATTTTTGTTTTGGGGATATTATTTGGCATGTGGAGAGCCAGTTCCAGCACCATTTGTTGAAAAGCATGTCAGTTTTCTACAAAAAAGAGACCTACTGGAATTTTAATTTGAATTGTGTCAAATCTAGATAGCAATTTGGGAGGAATTGGCATCCTAGTATTTAGTCTTCTGATTCATTAAATTGGTACAAGTCTCCATTTATGTAAGTCTTTATTTCTCTCAGCACTATTTTGTAGTTTTCGGGATACATAAGTTCTCTATATGTTTTATGTGATTTATCTGGAGTTAATATTGTTACACCATGGTAAATGGTACTAATTTCAATTTCTAGTTGTCCATTGATGGTATATAGAAAAAATTGAATTCATCTTTGTGTATTGGTCTTGTATAATGCAGCCTTGATAAATTCACTTATTCTAGTAGATAAGAATTACCTCATGTTTTCAATACAAGTTCAGTTTGACTCCCTGTCACAACCTGAGGGTCTTGAGTATTCAGCATACTCCATTAGCTAGAGTGAACAGACAGGTTCATCATTGGGCCTTCCCTAGATGGGGAGATCACTTCCAAATGGGCCATGCTTTGAAGAATCGCCTTTTTTAGAGAAGAAAATATTTATCTGGTTCATCACTAACCAGTAATCATCAGCATTATATTGTAGCCAGAAGAAATACACCACTCCAGACCTACTGAACCGGATCCCCATCTTAATAGGGTGGGAATTGAGCCCAGGGGCTTTCTACCCCCACCCCTATTTAATTTTTTTAGTTTGAAACAAGTTCTTACTAAGTTGCTGAGGGTCTCACTAAATTGATGAGACTAGTCTAGAACCTGTACTCCAATCTCAGCCTCCCAGGTACTGGGATTACAGGTATGTGCCATTACACCCAGCTTCCCAAGGTGATTTGAATGCATGCATATTCAAGTTTGTGTAGCAGTGGTTCCTGTTGACAAAAAGCACCAGGTAAGATAGATCCTTTACTTATGAGCACACCTTAAAAACTAGCTTTTGTCTCTAACTTACAGAAAAGAATCTCAAGCGAATTTCCCCTAATGAGGAATATAAAGGTATTCTGAGCATTGTTAGATTGTTGCTTGAAATAACTGAGGGAGACTTCAAGACCCTATTAGAGATCTCAGATGAGCAATAAGAGTCTCTGGAACCTGGAGGAGTGCCTACTTTTCCTTGTCCAGACTCTGTCCACCCACCTCTATAACCACACCCTAGATTTCTTTACCCTAATTACCTCTGAATTTTGACTTCAAGGGTCTTTCACTTCCTTTGTTCCTCCCACTCATTTGTCTTGGATCTTACCAGGAATGCTGGTTACTTTTCTTTCTCGCCATCTCTTCTAGTCATCCCACTTCTGTGCTTACCTACTCCACTCAGGCCAGTATTTTCCACTTCCTTGCCTAGCAAAAGCCCAACCTCAGATCAAACTTCAGATGTTCTCTATTCCTACATTGAGACTGCCGAACATTACTGAGGAAAAAAATCAATCTGCTGTGCCAGTTGATACTCCTACAAATGTCTGACATTTTGCTGGGTCTCCTTAGCAGTCCTTCCTAGGCAGCTCTCAGCCATTCTTCACTGTTTATATGAGTTTCCTGAAGCTGCTATAATGAGTTGCTACAAACCTGATGGCTTAGAAACAATAAAAATCTATTCTCACAGTTTTGGAGACCAGAAGTTCAAAATATATTTTCCTTTATGAAATGAAGGTGTCAGCAAGGTCACAGTCCCTCCAAAGGTTTTCAGAAAGAATCCACTCCTTGCCTCATAGCTCTAGTGGTTGCTGGCTTCCTTGGCTCAAGCCACGTCACCCCAGTCTCTACCTTTGTCTTCACATTCTTCCCTATGTGTCTCTACAGAAGACTTGTAAGACAGTTGCCTCTCTTAAGGACAGTTATAACAGCATGGAGGGCCCATTTGATAATCCAGAATTAACTTCAAGATCCTTAGTCACATCTGTAGAAATCCTTTTTCAAAATAAGGTAACATTTACAAATTCCAAGGATACAGATTTGGTATTTTGGGGTGGCCAGATGTATCTACTATATTATTCAACATAATCTTATTATAGCATATACACAAAAATATATGAAAATGTATTGTTACCAGACCAAGAAACAACAATCCCAATATTTCCTTAAATCTTCTCAACTGCCCTCAATTCTCAGTATTGTGCTAATCTCTTCCTTTTCTTTGTAGCTTTTACCATGTGAAACAGCATGCAGTTGTGATTATTGGCTTTTGGAATTTATAAAATAAAATCATGTTTTATTTGCTATTTCCCATGCTTTTTTTTTTATTTATCCACATTATTGGATTTTGCTGTAGTTTATTAATCTTCACAGATGTAGATATATTGTGTAAATATACCATGATTTGTAATCTATTAATTTGTCTATTTTATTGATGGACATTTGGATTGTTCAGAGCTTTTGCTCTTATGAAACAATGCAGTGGAATTGCTGGGCTATAGAATGCATATACATGTTGAGCTCTGGGAATGCCAAACCATTTCTCAAATAATTTAACCAATTTTCACTCCCTCTAGTAATGAAGGAGGGAGCCCATTGTTTCATAGTAGTCTTACTAACACTTAGCATTGTTTCACTGTTTACTGTGAGATGTTTCATATTGGTTTTGATTTACCTGGTTATAAATGGCTTAAAAATAATTTCATGGGGCAGGGGATTGAACCCAGGGTTCTATCTCCAAGCTATACCTCCATCCCTTTTATTTTTTGTTTTTTTGTTTTTTGTTTTTTTTTTTTTGAAACAGGGTCTTGCTAGGTAGCTGAGAGTCTTGCTACAGTGCCAACGCTGTCTTTGAACCCTTCTGTCTCAGCCTCCCAATTACTAGGATTATAGGCATGTATCACCACACTGGACCTAAACACCATTTTTTAATGCTTATATTCTTCTTTCTATGAAATTATTGTTTTGTTGTTTTTCTAATACTCTGGAAACTGCGCCTTTGGTTATTTATGTCACAAATGTCTTCTTGCAGGCCCATACAATGAGTCAAGTGTTTGCCCTTATTCTATACTCTGAAATAATTTGTGTTTGAATACATAATAGACTTAACTGGTATGCCACTGGGGTCTAGAATTCTCTTTGTAGGAAAATTGTTTTAAAATTACTGATTCAGTCTTGCTTGGGGTTATAGGACTATTCAGATATTTATTCTTGAATCAATTAAATTTTCCATATTTTTTCAGTTTCATCTAGTGTTCAAATTTATTAACATAAAGTTCTTAAGAGCCCATTAATTTTCTAATGTGTGCAGCATTTGCAGTTGTGTTCCTTCTTTCATTCTTGTTTTTGTGCCTGTGTGTGTGTGTGTGTGTGTGTGTGTGTGTGTGTGTATGGTGCTGGGGATTGAACCCAGGGGTATTCTTCCTCTGAGCTACACCCCCAGCCCTATTTTATTTTTTACTTTGAAACAGTCTCACTAGGTTGCTCAGAGTCTCACTATAAGTTGCTGAGGCTGCCTTGAACTCCTAAGCCTCCTGTCTCAGCCTCCCAAGTACTAAGATTACAGGCATATGCCCACAGCACCTGGCTGCCTTCTGTTTTCTTGATCCATATTGCCAGAGGTTTACCAATTTGGTCCATCTTTTCAAAGGTTCAGGGTTCCATTTTTACTTTTGTTATCTGCTATTTTATGTGTTTTTTTGTTTTTCCTTCAATTTTGGTTCTTATCTTCATTGGCTCTTTCCTTCTACTTTGTTTGGATTTGCTCTGTTACAGTTTTTCTCCCTAACTTGAAATGGTACTTGTCTCATTAATTTTCAACCTTTCTTTCCCTCTTATATATTTGAGATTTTACATTTTTACACTAAGCTCTGATACTATTCCACTTGTTGATATGCAGTGGTTTTAACAGGCTTCCTCTGACACCTCTACCTCAGAGGGAGTGAGGGCGGTCCCCTTAGAGCTTCATATGGTGGGCATGTTGGCTGTTCCTTTGGCCTTTGCTCATGTGAATGGATGAGACCAGTTTTTTGCTGTGAGGTTTGGCTGGAGTAGAGCAGTCTTTGTCTAAAAGTTTTCTGTCTTGCTAGGCTTCCCCTTTCCCTGTCCTTTGGTTAGAAAGAGCCAACTTCTGTTAGGATTCCCGCATCCCACCCCCACTGCTCTTTCTAGGTCACCAGTTTCTTTAGCTCCAAGTCTGGGATTTATGAGGCAAAAGAAAATCCAGACAACTCACCTGTGTTGTTTCTTGGGCCCTTGAGGTTCTGATAACCACTTTTCCCTTATCTCTCCACCTTGCAGAGACTTGTTTTATACATAATATCCCAGGATTTTAGTTGCATGTAGCAGGAGAAAAAAGCAAAAGGTGAAGCTCTCCCTTTTTTTTTAATTGCCAAACTAAATATTTAATCAGTGAAATAGAAGACTTAAAGAAAATGTACCGTTATTTCTGTCTCAGTCATTGTTACCTCCTGCTTAGCACAATAACCAAGATGCAAGAATAATCATCAAAGTATAGAAATAGTTTGGACACAGATTTTTTCCCTTTTCCAGGATCTCAATCTAAAATATTCAATACATAGTTTCATTTTAAATCAGAGGTTGTGTTCATGCTCCTGATTTCATGTATGACCTGAGAGGAAATAAGTGGAAATTTTTTAAAAATATAGAACCATCAGTATTGGAGATATAACACCCATGCTTTATAAATAGGATCTGAAGTGTAGTAAGCTTGAGACTGAGAGTAATGTGTATGCTAGTTGCAGAAGGGAAGTATACCAGGACTTCCAAATTCATTCATATTTATATTCATATTCATTCTCTCTTTCCCTATAACATGTTACTTCTAATAACAGAAGGGATTTTTAGTTGGGGTTTTTTAAAAGACAGTAAGGAATGTATTTGGTTGCCAATAACAACAACAACAAATCCTCTAGTGGTTTAGAGATTGATTGGTTATCATATAGCCAACAGCATTACCTCTTTGAAAATATAAATGAATAAGTGCTCCCTAGGCATTTGCACCCCCTTCATATGTACCCAGAGGTCAAACACCATCTGCTGCTGAGATTAAATAAGATAAGGAGAGAGCCATAGCATTTGACAAATGTGATTATTTTAAAAATCCTTGTCAAGGACTTCCTTGGAATTCTAAAACAACAGCCTAATTAGAGGAGTCCAACAGAATAATTTGAGGTGAGAGGGTGAAAACTAGCAAGTATGGATAATTCTTTTGAGGTGCTTCGTTGTAACAGAGAACAGAGAATTAAAATATCTAAAGGAAGATGTGACATCAAATGAGTCATTTCTTGTGCTTAATATCTAAGCTATGACAGCCTGTTTTTAAGCTGAGAGGATAATAAAATAATGTCATACTAGAGAGTCTAGCCAATGCAATAGAACAAGAAAAAAAGGTAAATACTAGAAAGCAAGAAACTAAACTCTTACTATCAACATATAATATGTATCCATATATAACTAAAGATGATTCACCAACTATCCATTAGAATTAGATTGAGAAGAGAGTTGGATATAAGATCAGTATGCAAAACCTATATAAGAATGAAAATTGTAAAACAAAATTTAAGAACATATACCATTTGAAGAAAAAAGATTAAGAAGCTAAAGATAAAATATTCAGGATTGTTTCTAAGAAAACTGTAAAAGTCTTTTTGATTTACATTGATATCAATAAAATTTTCATATTTTTTGGCAAATTTTGACAAACTTATACTAAAATTGTTATGGAAGAGCAAAGGGCAGCCCCAGGTAACCAAGACACTCCTAGAGAAGGTGGTGGAAGGATTTGCTCTACTAAATAGTAACATTTTAAAACTATTGTAAATTAATACGATGTATTAAGGAGGAACAAGTTGACCAATTGAATAAAAGAAATATTCAAGAAAGGAACTTATGCATCTATGTAAATTTGACATGACATAAATGTTAGTGTCTAGAAAATGCCTAACACATAATAAGGGCTCAGAGTGTATAATTTATTTATTTTTGGTACTGAGGATTAAACCCAGGGCATTCTACCTCTCAGCTATACCCTCAGCATGCCCCCCCCCAGTGTGTGTGTGTGTGTGTGTGTGTGTGTGTGTATGTGTGTTTTGTTACTAAGTTGGTGAGGGTCTTGCTAAATTGTTGAGGCTGTCATTGAACCTGTGATGCTCCTGTTGTCTCAGCCTCCCAAGTACAGGTGCACATGCACCACCATGCCCAGCTTCAGTGTGTATTTTTTAAATCAATGTTTGGATAAATGAATGGGTATAAAAATAATGGGCTCTTTAAATACTTGATGCTGGAACAATGACACTATATATATATATATATACATATATATGTATATATATATATATACATATATATATATATTCACAATATATTTTTTCTTTTTTTTTTTTTTTAAATTATAGTACTCGGGAAGCTGAGACAGGAGGATCACAGGTTCAAGACCGGCTTCAGCAATTTAGCAAGTCTTGTACAACTTAACAAGACCCTGTTTCAAAACTTTTTTTTTTAAAAAAGTAAAAAATCAGCCGGGCGTGGTGGCGCACGCTTGTAATCCCAGCATTCGGGAGGCTGAGACCGGAGGATCCGGGTTTGCGGCCAGCCTCAGCTACCTAGTGAGGCACTCCGCAACTTAGTGAGACCCGGTTTCAAAATAAAAAATAAAAAATAGGGCTGGGGGTGTAGCTCGGAGGTAGAATGCCCCTGAGTTCAATCCCCAGTACCGCAAAAAAAAAAAAAAAAAGTAAAAAATCTAGGTGTATAGTTCAGAGGTAGTTCAATTTCCAGTCCCCAGTTAAAAAGGTCTGGGGGAGCCGGGCGTGGTGGCGCACGCTTGTAATCCCAGCATTCGGGAGGCTGAGACCAGA
>PVLC010043074.1:0-12698 GCA_004027655.1 Graphiurus murinus | reverse complement strand
AAAACAAAACCTGAAAAAAGGAGTTACCCATTCTTTCCAGATAGGAAGACTTAATTTTTCAAAGATGAATAAATATATACACTTCTTCAACTTATTTTACAAAACTTAACAAATTTATTGTTAAAAGTTAAATTAATTCTATATTCCACTGAAAATACATTTAAAAAATGAGAATAGTGTGAAACTTTTTTGAAAGATGCATAATATGGGAGGACATGAAATTGATAAATACATTATCAGTTTACAATAAGAAAATATGGATAATTATCTGAAGAAAAAAAATGCATCCTGGAGGAGAAAAGTATGTTCAGTATGTTCAGGGTAGATAAGAACTTTTTTTTTCAATACTGAGAATTGAACACAGGGACATTCTATCTCTGAGCCACACCCCAGCCCTTTTTATTTTTTTATTTTGAAACAGAGACTCAATAGGTTGCTGAGAGTCTTGCTACATTGCTGAGGCTGTCCTTGAAACTGTGATCCTTCTTTCACAGGCTTCCAAGTACTAAGATTACAGATGTGTGGCACCACACCCAACTATATATTAATTTGTAGTATATGATAAAGTTGACATCTCCATTCAGTGAGGAAACATTATGTAACAATTTTGTTTTGTTTTATTTTTCTTTCTGATTATAAATTAAATTCTAGGTGAATCACAAATATGAACTATGAAAATATAAAATCAAATAGAAAGCATATTGGAAATATCTACCTGAATATTGTTGGGAAATAACTTTCTGGTCATAAAACAGAAATAAATGGTTTATGATTTTGCTTAGAATATAGAAACTGGAGGATGGGATTCAAGATGGTGTCTGAGTGAAACATCTTTCCCCAGGCGCTGTGATTTCAAATCAAATTTGCCATAAAACAGCTTCTTAACAGAAGGAAAAAAGCAACAAAAAAAACGAAGTTTGAACCACAATTAAAGAAGACCCAGAGAGCTGATCGGGGAAGCAAAGGAGACCACCATGCAGTGGCTCAGTGCTAGGCCATGGAGCCAGGCTGTGGAGCCAGGACCTGGAGCTGTGGCAGCCAGCTAGATGCTGGGATCTACAAACACCACGGCAGACCAAAGACCAGACCAGGCGTGTAATGAGCACCTCCAGGACCCCACATCCTACGCAGGCGGGGATCCCTGCACCATCCACAGCTACCAGAACATGTGGGACGATCAGCGTAAGCTCCCACGGGACCGGCCAGAGCACCTCTCCAGAGCTGGAACAGTGACCGACTACACCGCAGAGCTTGAACCAAAATGGCCACAAATGCAGCTTCTTGACGGAAAGAAAGAGGAGCAGAGTGGCAGAAAAGTGAGCAAGGAATGAGAGCAGCTGAACATAAACCAGGGAAAACAAGGGAGCCGGCTTGCACTGCAAACCAGCGGCCACCATCTTGTGTGCCAGCTCCTCCCAGCCAACATCCTGCCAACCATCTGGACCTTCATTGTCCTCCTGCGCCCCCAGTGACCAGAAGTGGAGCAAGCAATAACAGAACTCTGAGCAGCAAGGATCAGTAAGTTGGATTGCACCCCCAGGGTGCGGGGGCCTTATACAAAGGACAGATTCAGTTCACCTGCCTTTCTAGCAATTAGACAGGAGCAGAAGTGCAGGAAGAACCCAGTGTACGTAGGGCATCTGAAAAGGCCCGGCATTTTGACTGCACTCCTGCCATTAGCAAAGGCAGAGAGAGAGAGAGATGCTGAGACATAAGCTAGCAAAGGTGGAGAGCTCAGAGACATAAGTTAGCAGCGGGAGAAGCATCAACAAAAACCCCTGCCTGCACTGACAGAGCAAATAAAAATGCTAGAGGCACACTAGAAAATTTAAGCTCGGTACTTACGAACTAGCAGGGTTTTTGTTTTTGTTGCTTGTTGCTGTTTTGAGGTTTGGGTTTTTTTGTTTTGTTTTGTTTTGTTTTTGTATTCTTTCTTTTTTTTTTGGTGTTATGTTTTATCTGTCTTTACTCTGTTTTCATTTTGTAGTGCCTTGATTTATTTATGTTTGTTTGGATGATTGGTTGCTTTGTTATTACGTGCTTAGCTTCTTGAATCTCCTCCTTATCCCTTTTACAAGCTTCCCCCCTCTCTCCCATCTATATTCCTCTCCTCAACACTTTACCTCCTCTCTTTTCTTTTTCTTTTTTCTCCTGTCTCATATCAAGACCATCTCATACTACCACACTCAAAACTCTATATTGACTACCAAAATCTCCCAACATATCTACCATCTGTAATCTTTACAATATATCACCTCAACACACTCAACCTCTTATTCCACTGGAACATACCCTCTACTTTACCCAATTCCTGCATTCATCACTGAGACCTCTTACCCAAAATTTATCACTGAACACAACCTGTCCCTTTATATACCATCAGATACCTCTAAACCCCCACTGCAGAGACTGGACAAGAAAACTTGCAAGAGCAGCAAAGATATAAATTTAAGAACAGGGGAACCATGGGAAGGAAAATAACAAAGAAACAATGAGCTACCACAACCCCTCAATAACAGATCTCACCAACCCAGAATGGCAGAGATTACCAGAAGAACAATTTAGATCTTTAATACTAGAAACAATACAGAATTTTCAGAAAGAAGGTAGGGAGAGTTAGAAAGAAATAAAGGATCAAATAAACAAAGAATACAATGACCTGTAAAGGAACCAAAGAGAAGCATTGAAGGAAGTGAAAGATGAAATAACCAAAATGAAGGCATCAACACAAACTATAAACAGCAGATTAGATCACAGGGAAACTATCAAGAACCTCAACAGAGAGCCTACACAGTAGGAGAAGATTTTTGCCAGTTATTCTTCGGATAGAGGTCTAATTTCTAGGATATACAAAGAACTCAAGAAAATCACAGCTAAGGAAACAAATAACCCAATAAAAAATGGGCAAAGGATATAAATAGACACTTCACAAAAGAAGAAATACAAATGGCCAATAAATGTATGAAGAAATGTTCCACATCATTAGCAATCAGAGAGATGGAAATCAAAACTACCCTGAGATTTCACCTAACTCCAATCAGAATGGCAATCATAAAAAACACGAACAACACCTGCTGGTGAGGGTGTGGAGAAGTGGGAACCCTAATACATTGTTGGTGGGATTGCAAATTTGTGCAACCACTGTGGAAAACAGTATGGAGGATGCTCAGACTAATGGGAATGAACCTACCATATGATCCAGCAATACCACTTCTGGGTATCTACCCAAAATAATGGAAACCAAATTATCAGACCAATTCATGTGTATCTATGTTTATAGCTGCACAATTCACAATAGCCAAACTATGGAAACAGCCAAGATGTCCAATGACAGATGAATGGATTACAAAGCTATGGGATATATACATGATGGAATTTTACTCAGCCATAAATAAGAACAAAATCATGTTATTTGAAGGGAAATAGATGCAACTGGAAAATATTATGCTAAGTGAGATTAACCAGACACAGAGTAAAGAAACATATGTTCTCCCTACTATGCGGATGTTAGGGAGAAGATGGGGCATAAGAGGGTCTCCAGATGTAAAAGGAGAGACCCTCAACAAGCAAAGAAGTTGATTTAACTGAAGGGGATGGACAGGGAGGGGGCACCCTAATGTGCAAGATGTACTTACACAATTATATCAAGGTCACTCACTAAGCTGAACTTGAGAAGGAGGGAGGGCGAGGGAGAGGGGTGGGATTTGGGGAAGGGATTAAGTGAGAAAAGTGTGCACATATGTTGTTATCAACTTGTACCTAACAAAGATGTATGCTTACAATGCACGAATTACTACAATAAAAAAAAAAGAATATAGCAACAGACTAAAGAAAGTTGCTTCCATCTAACAAGAACAAAAAAAGAGATAATTTTCATGCATACCAGATAGCTGAGACACAAGGCAGTCAGTTGCATTAAAAAGAAGACAAACCTCTCAAAGAAAAGTCTGAGTATGAACACACACACACACACACACACACACACACACACACATATAACATACACACTTTGCTTTTTGAAGATCACAGGAGGAACAAGCAGCACTTACGTGTTAGTAAGGCTTCACTGCAGGGATCAGGCATAAAAACAGAAATTAATAAATGCTATTAATGTATACAAGGTGTAATAAGAAAACAGCTAAAGGCACAGGATATTAGAGAGAATTCACAGAGGATATGGCATTTTTAAAGGTTAGAATTCAGTTGCAGAGAACAGAATCCATTCTGGCTAGTTTAAACAGAAAATGCCTTGGTTATCATTTATTTAAGCTGCATGGTAAATCCACCCCTGTAGACCAAATTCCCCATGCCTGTAGCAGCCTTGAAGCTGATGACTGTGTACTGCAATGGTTGCTGAAATTTCACCAAAAAAATAATGTGCCCTACCATGCTTGCTTGTGAACACACCGCAGAAATAAAACCAATGCCTTTTGGCTTCCAAATATGGAATATAACTGACTGATAAATCACAAATCCCTCCTATGTGTGACCCCAACCTATTAAAAAATGTGCATTTTAAGTCCACAGTCTCTAATGGAGAAGGTTTTCCGATAGAAGAAGGTTGATTTGATGTTTAACACCATTTTATCATACATGCAACATTGGGCCTTAAAGATCCAAAAGACATCTTTCATGAGAGTGAGGTTGGAAGAATATCATAGATAGAGTGCACTGTTTGTAATACTAAGGAAGAAAAATAAATAAATAAAAAAAAGAAAAACAATTTGGAGTTTCTTTTGGAGAAACATGGATCTGGTAGTGGAGAGGAGAAATTTTGAGTACCACTTCATAGTAAGTGGGTTTCACTCTGGGAGAAATGGGGAGCTGATAAAAGTCATTAACAACTGAAAATACTGAATCCTGCCTTAAACACTCAATTAGGTTAATATTAAAGATCAAAGGAATTTTAGTAAACTTTAATAATCTTCCTAGAGGGATCTTGATGTATGCTCTAACTGCCTAGCATGCACTTCAGGCTTTAGGGTGGAGTGAATGCTTAGTACTTGTTGCATGCAAACTGAAGGTCAAAATAACCAAGATTTTTTGAAAAGCATAAAAACTGGATGTAGATTTAGTATCTTGAATGTATGTGTATTTAGCTTTCTGTTAAACAAGTTTTGGGAAAAGACTCATAAACCAATCAGATTTTTCAGAAAAGTGAATTTGGAATTACTCAGTTTAACACATTCTCATTTTAATCTTCCTGTTGATAATATAATATGTAGCAATTATTATAAGTATTTGATACAAGAAATATACCTTTCTATAATATTTCACAATATAGTATTTCATGGAGCAGATCTGTGGACATACTGACCTAAGTCACTGAATTTCTCAATTATTTCTAAATTCTTTAGGAGATATGCTTTAAATTTTTGAGTTAAGTCATCATTTGGTTTCTATAGATATTTTTATTAGTTTTAGTGTATTTCCCTTGAGTGGTTTTGAAAGCAGACAGTTCTTAATTTAACTTGGCAGCTGGAAAGGAAAGATAACATGGACAATTAAATTTATAGATTATTTTAAAAATATCTTGTATCTTTTTATCTAACATTTCTCCTTACAACAGCATCCTGCTTGGAAAAATGGTAATAATATGTAAATTTGGCAATATCTACTCTCCCTTCTTATGATTACCTACTAGGAGGTGAAGGAAAAAGGGAGGGAAGAAAGGAGAGAGAGAAAGAGGAAGAGACAGAGCTAGTTGAAACTAGTTGACAGCTAGGAAATTGGTCAAATGAATCAAAAGTTTTGAAAACCTATAGGTAGAACTTTATCGTAATGATTTCAAATAATCATAAATGCCAATATGAGTATGTAAAAAAAAAGATGTAGAGTTTTTATTTTAGAAGGTGTCAAAACAAACATGGAGGTGTACAGTGTTAGGTGGGTGAGGAATACTAAGGCTATTGCAATAGGGTAAAGAGGCTGGATAAAGAGTTGTTTTTAAGGTAGAAAGCCTCTCTCTCTCTCTGTCTCTCTGTTTCTCTCTCTCTCTCTCCCTCTCTCTCTCTCCCTCTCTCTCTCTCCCTCTCTCTCTCTCATCTCTCTCATTCTCCCTTTCACTATGATTAACCCCAGGGTCTTGCACATGCTAGGCAAACACTCAAACACTCCACTATACACAGGGCCCCAAGCCATTTCAATTTGATAATTGGCTTCTTTCAAAACAAAAGTAAACTTTCTCATTTTTCATGACAGGAGGTTATTTTTGACTTGCAGGCAGTCATTCTGCAGAAGTTAGTCTATTACCCTCCCACAGATACTTAGAGACAGGGGGGCTTCTTTCCTTGATAATTAAATTTCAAAGAGATGGCTCTCAGGTCCATGAGAAAGATATTCCTGGGTCGTAAAACTGTCAGGAGCCCTCTTAAAAAAATTGCATCTTAAAGGAGCTATGAAAGGATTTACAATTAAATATTTTCTAAAGTGCATATCCTAAAAAAAGGATGTTCAGAGACCTGAAGTCAGGAATGTGCCTACCTAAATTTCAATCAGTCTGAGGAGCTGAGCAAAGAATATAACCACAGGTTGGAGGTAAAATTTTCTGAATATTTTCATAATGCTAAGCTTGAAAAATACACATTGCTAGATATGCTATATTTTCCTAAAATTCCATGACAAATTATCATATGCTAATATTTAATATTTTACATTTTAAGTTATGTAAAAATCTGTACACCAGATATGGTGGTACATGCTTGTAATCCCAGTACTTGGGAGCATTGAAGGTTTGCAGCCAACCTCAGATACTTAGTGAGGACCTCTACAACTTAGTGAGACCCTGTTTCAAAATAAAAAATATAATAGGGCTAAGGGGTAGAATGCCCCTGGGTTCAATCTCCAGCACCATTAAAAAAATATATGTACACACTGAAAATACATATGTGAGTGTGTTTTTGTCCTATTATTTAATCTAGTTTCCTAATTTCCCCATGCCTACTCAGTCAGTAATTATGAAGAGATTACATTTCATTGCCCTGAACATCTTTACCGGCCCTCTACAGCAAATATCCTGTTCAGATATCTCACATGTGTTATGGAACATCTGGTCAGCCATCCTACAATGTAGTTTTCAAGTTTCTGCAACTGAGATCTGCTCTCACCACAGCTGGATTCCACAGCATACAAAGGTGCTAGGCGCCATTGCTCTCTTCACAGACACTACACCCTAAGCCAGGACCCTTGATGATAATGCATCAGTCTTCTAAGGTGATGCTTCTGACCAACTGATGTTCTTACATTTTGGATAAAGCTTTTGTTGCATGTCCTCATGTATGATATAGATTTCAGAGCTAACTTTTTTTTTTTTTGTATTTATTGATAGTTCTCATTAGGATCTGGGGAAAGGTCCAAGACAGAGTGAACAATATATTGACTGCCCTGTTCAGCATTCATCTCCTCTGTTCTGGAGGTTTTGTGGTTGTATTATACTTGTTACATCTGGCTTTCTCATTTGAGCTACATTAGATACAGATGTGCACAGATTTCTGATTGAACTGTCTTCCAGTCATAGTTTAATACTGGACCTAAATTATTCTATTTTGGAGATATAGATTTGTTTACTCACTTGCTCCTTCTCTTTTTTTCTTAAATTCCATTAACTCATGTGGGTGAAATTTTGCTCCCCAAAACGTACTTTTGTTATGTAAGCATGTAAGTTTCTGTTTTACTTGATAAAATCTTACACACCATTTCCAGATGTCATTAGGATTCCAATTTACTATATAGTTTATAAGACAGACATGGCTCATGTACTCACTTATACTGGCAAACTGGCATTTCATTAAAAAAAAAAAAACTATCATGTGTCAGTCTAGGAACTTGGATACAGTTGTCAACAAAATAGACTAAAATCCTTGTTCCACAGAGGTGGAACATGTCCAATATATTCCACATTTAAAAAAAATAGGAAAAGATATATGCTATTTACTACCTATTGCTTCTTTTGATTGTTTTTATAAATCAAACAAAATTGTCTTATAGTTAACTGTGATAGTCTTCACTTTAAATATGGGCTCATTTTACAGAAAATATACATTAATTTTAGAAAAAACCATATGATACATATGATCATTCTATTTTTCCTATTAGAAATTCATGGTTAAGAAAGCAAGACAGTAGAAAGGTTCCATAGCCAAGAAACCTGGCTTCTGTTTTATATTGTGTTTCTTATTAAGCATTGACCACTATCTGATTACAATTAATCTGTTTCCTCATCTTTTTTTTTTTTTTCTTTTTGCGGTACCGGGGATTGAACTCAGGGGCATTCTACCTCTGAGCTACACCCCCAGCCCTATTTTTTATTCTTTATTTTGAAACCGAATCTCACTAAGTTGCGGAGGGCCTCACTAGGTAGCTGAGGCTGGCAGCGAACCCAGATCCTCCGGTCTCAGCCTCCCAAATGCTGGGATTACAAGCGTGCGCCACCACGCCTGGCTGTTTCCTCATCTTTAAAATGCATCTAGTAATAACTTATTGAAAGGATTGTTGCAAGAATTTAATAGCAGAATAATTATAAGCCTATGTGATGTAGTGGCTGGGACATAGTGAATTCTAATAGTATTGATTATGCGCCCCTATTACTTAAGTTTATTTATTCTACATGCTTCTTTTTCTATGCTTTTATTAGTGCATTATAGTCTTACATCATGATGTAAATCCCATTGACAGTGACATACATCCACACAGCACTTGGTGCTGCTCCCCCTGCGGCCTCTCCATTCCCTCCCCCACTTTCCATATAGAGTATACAGAAAATACCATTGACAATGGTATTTTCACATATGTACACATAGCTGATGCTAATAATTCTTTCAATGAACATCACTTTTCCTCCTCACCTTCCCTTAGACCACCTCCCTGGTTCCACTGAATTTTCTCCTCTGTTGTCTAGAGTCCCTCTGGTATCCCCATTACTCCCTAGCTAGCTTTCGCATATTAGAGAAAACATATGCCCTTTCACTTTCTGTGACTGGCTGATCTCACTTAACATAATGTTCTCCAGGTCCTTCCATTTTCTTGCAAATGACAGTAATTTTTTTTTTTAAATAGCTGGTTAGCTGGGCATGGTGGTGCACTCTTGTAATCCTAGCATTTGGGAGGCTGAGACCTGAGGATCCGGGTTCGCGGCCAGCCTCAGCTACCTGGTGAGACACTCTGCAACTTAGTGAGACCTTGTTTCAAAATAAAGAATAAAAAAAAAATAGGACTGGGGGTATAGCTTGGAAGTAGAATGCCCCTGAGTTAAATCCCCAGTATCTAAAAAAAAAAAAAAGGCTGGTTATTGGCAAATCAGACTCATTAAATAAATTTTTAAAAGCTGGAAAATTTTAGATAAAAATTATCTTATCAAATTTGAATTTTTCTGTCCTCTTCAGCCACTCCAATACTTAAGTTTATCACATTCTATCTGTTGCTATGGCTTTCTTATTTCCTGTTTCCTGCTATGTTAGGATAATATCATTATTATTATTATCATTATTATTTTATATTATCATTATTTTTGGTACTGTGGATTGAACCCAGAGGTGTTAACTCTGAGCTACCCGCCCCCAGCCTTATTTTTTATTTTGAAATGCCTCACCAAGTTGCTAAGGTCCTCACAAAGTTGCTGAGGCTGGCTTCAAACCTGAGATCTTCCTGTCTCAACTTTCCATGTATTGAGATTACAGGTGCTCTCCAACATGCTCACCTAGGAAATTATTGATTGTCAAATATATCAATAGTATCTCCACTTTACAAACTTGTAAAGGGCTTTGCCAAAGTACATATGTAATAGGTAATTTTTACGTTTTTAATTTGTGAATACAGCTTTCTAAATTTGCATAGTTTTTTTCCAATTATATGTTTTTAAATAATAAAAGTATGCCTTATTTTAACAACATGCTGTCAGGAATAATTGATTATATTTACCTTTAAAAAGTATTCTCATCTTTTCTTTTATTATCTTCATTTTAACTTTTAATTGTCAGCATTTCTAAATGCATGTAAACATAAATCTCATTTCTTTCTGTATCCCCAGGTGTTTCTTAAATATATTGCTTCTGTTGTAAGGGACAACCAAGATAAATTATATGGCATTATTATGCATGACAGAGCAACAGAGCACCATTGGGCCCAATTCGCTCAATTTCTAACCTGTCTTTTATGGGCTTCCACACGTACAAGCAGGGGATTTATAAATTCAGGAAAAGTTATATATAACCAACCATGTAAATTCTCTACTTTTTAAGGTAAAACACAGGCTTTGATATATGCAGCCTCATTAACTATCTGTCTCAGGGGTAAGGAAACCACCAAAGAGATTATATTGGCAAGATTTTCACTTCAATAAGTAATCACACTCATAGGGGAGAAATTCTAAAAGGTTTCCAAATATGCCAGATGTATATTAGAACAGTTAGGTTAAATCATAAACAGTGACTCCCTTAAGCCCCATTACTCTCCACTCTAATCAAACTAGAAATCTCTCCTTGAAAAATAAGAAATCAGATCTTGAAAGCTTTGGGTATCAGGAGTCTTGTAGTCCACTCTGGATTTTCCTCCTGACTGAGAAGGATATTCAGTGAATTGTTAATGATTCTATATCTTTAAAAAAAAAAATCCTTTCCAGAAAGCCAGTCTTGAGAATTCTGTATCTTTCACCACATGAACAGGAAAACAGTGGAGAAGAAAGTAGGTTTTCATTTCTCAAATAAAAAGTCATTGACTGAAAAAGTCACTGGTCACTGATAATACAATGAATGGTAGGTAAGTGATCTCTTGAACTTGCTATCTAAAGGACCTAAGAATGCACTACTTTCAACAAGAGTTGTCATGGTTTAGATTTGGAATGTCTTCCCAAAGCTCAGGTGTTAATGGCTTGGTCCCCAATGCAGCAGTGTTCCCAGAGGAGGGATGTTCTTGGAAAGTGATTGATCACCAGGGGGCTGACTTCCTGAGTCAATTGATGGTGTCACAGCTAATGGCATTATTAGGAGGTAGTGACAACTTCAGGATGTGGAATCTAGTTGGAGAAAGTAGTTTACTTTGGCATGCCTTGTTCCCCAAATCTCTTGTCCCAGGCCCCACCTGGCCCCACTCTCCCCGCCTCTATCCCTCCTTCCTGGCTGCTATGCATGCAGCCAGCAGCTCTCTCTGCCCCACCATTTCTTTCCACCTTGATGTTTTGCCCTCCCACATGCCCATAGCAATGGGGGCAGTCAAACATGGACAAAACCTCTGAAACTATGGAGAATAAATATTTCCTTCTTTTATTTTCTACCTCTGAGCTACCAGTCCTAT
Source organism: Graphiurus murinus (assembly GCA_004027655.1). NCBI lineage: Eukaryota > Metazoa > Chordata > Mammalia > Rodentia > Gliridae > Graphiurus > Graphiurus murinus. Next base: position 1,412 of record PVLC010043074.1, on the reverse strand, counting down.
TTTATTAATTTACTTAACTTTTTTTGTTGTTGAAAGAGGGTCTTGCTAAGTTGCTGAGGCTTGCTTTGAACTTGTGATCCTCCTATCTCAGCTTCCCAAATACTGGAATTACTGACTGGCCTGCACTCCCACACCCAGCTAAATTTTTCCTCTTTTTTTTTTTTTTTTTTTTTTTCGGTAGTGGGGATTGAACTCAGAGGCATTCTACTTCCAAGCTACACCCCCAGCCCTATTTTTTTATTCTTTTTATTTTGAAACAGGATCTCACTAAGTTGCGGAGTGCCTCACTAGGTAGATGAGGCTGGATGGGAACCCGGATCCTCCAGTCTCAGCCTCCCAAATGCTGGGATTACAAGTGTGCGCCACCACCAATCTTTCCTCTTTAAATTGACTTTCTCAGATATTTTGCCAGTATAACAAAAATCTGACTAATACACTGGCCATAGCTAACCAATCTTCCCAAAATAGCAACAGTAAACTAAGGTGGGACTTTTTCTTTTAAGGAAGATTGAGACTTTTTAAAAATCAGATTTCTTGGTTTCATCATGACAGCTCACCTCAATATTACATTAGACCAGGGTATAAGGAAGAGAAAAGAAAGTATATATTTTCTAACTTAGAGAAATCTGAGGAGGGAGTGTAAGAAGTCTGAGAAAGCCCCCTTATTGTTGTCTGAGCAGCTCCTGCTCTTTCAGGGAAGTCACAAGACAGGACTGATTAGAAGTACCTGATATTTATACATTTACATCTCTGAGCGTTTTAATTATCATTACCCAAGAGCTGGGTTTCACTTCTACCTTAGTTTCATAGATGAAGTATTAGAAAAAAAAAAAAAATCAGTCACGTGCCACATTATTCATGGTTCTAACTCAGTTCTGTTATTAGCACAGTCCAAGTCATTTCTAAATTTACCCAAGAGCAATTTTAAAAATTTATTGAATCTGTAAAAATAATACTCCAAGTTAGTGGTTATTATTTCAAACATATCACAAAATATATTACTAAATGTATTGACTGGCTGCTTTGGTGAAAGGATGTGAACCAGTATACCCAAATTAAATATAATATCAAAGATGCATGTTTAATAAATAGACAAACCCATAGAAAAGTAGAGAAATGGGTACTGAAGCATGACTGGAATACTTTTTTAAAATAGTACTCTTAATTAGGTTCTCAGTTTCCTTAATGCTAAACAAAACACTTTCAGTTTTTCTTTTTTTTCAGGAAATACATTATTGACTAATAAATATTTTCTCCCATTAAATTATAAGAGTAATTTATTGTTTTCTTTATAGAAAAATGCCAGGGGTATAAAAAAGCAACATCTATAATTTTGCCTAAATATATAGCATTAAAATGTGCATTGATTTTTCTATATATAAAAATATAATTTAAATCAAAGAATCCAGTTC
>PVLC010043073.1:0-12694 GCA_004027655.1 Graphiurus murinus | reverse complement strand
TCACTCCCTCCGAGGTGTTTGGAGAACTCCTTTGTTCCCCTGACCGGCTATCTGAGTTTTCTTCCGTTGTGGTTCAGCTTTCGCCCCTTTTTGTTGCTTTTTTTTTTTCTGTAAAGAAGCTGGTTTTGGGGCAAATTTGATTTGAAAGAACAGCGTCTGGGGAGAGGTATTTCACTCAGACGCCATCTTGTCCCCCCTCATATTGAAAACCCTCTTTACTCTTGAAGCCTGTTTTTATGCCACAGGTTGACTCACAGTCGAACATGTGTTTCCTTTGAAGGAAATGCTGTCCAACCTCCACAGTGGGTGTGTCTGCAGTTTTCCAACTTTTGAACCGCCCCAGTGGTGAAAACATTCAGCCAGAGACTGCCCTCCATTCTCTTCAAGAACATTGCTTATCAGACACCAAAAAATCCACAGGAGGTGATTTCAAGCCTCATGTAGTTTATATTACTATTTAGGAAGAAACAGTCTCCTTAAGATCATGGTTCCCTGTTTAGATATCCAACTAATATGTGTATATGTATATATATTTATATATATGCATATATTATGTACATATATGTGTATATATGCATACATGTGTATATGTATATGTGTACATATGTGTATATGTAAACCTTCAGCCCTATTTCATTTTTAATTTTTAAACAGGGTTTTACTTAAGTTGCTTAGAGTCTCGCTAAGTCACTGAGGCTGCCCACAAAGCTGTAATCCTCCCATCTCAGCCTCCTTACTGGGACTACCACACCTGGCTTGTCTTAATCATTTTTGAGTGTAGAGTTTGGTGCTATTCAGTACAATCATATTGTAAGGTAAAAGGAAACAAATTCTATCATGCGATACAACGTGTTGTATCATTACCAACCTCCATCTCTGGAATTCTTTTTACTATATAAAACCAAAAGTTTGTATGCATTAAATAACAACTCTTCATTTCCCCAGCTCCTGGAAAGCATTATTCTACTATCTGTTTCTATGAGTTTGATTTCTCTGGATACTTGATATAAGTGAAATAATGCAGAGTTTATCTTTTTATGACTGCCTTATTTCCGTCGTCACACTGTCCTTTAGATTCATCCATGTATCAGGATTTCCTTCCTTTTTTAAGGTTGAATAATATTTCATTGTGTGAACATCCCACATTTTGTTTATCTAATCGTCTGTCAGTGGATACTGGGTTGCTTCCACTTTTTGGCTCTTAGTCATCCTGGTGTGATGAACATGGATATATGAAATAGCTGATCAAGTCTCTGCTTCCAATTACAGTGGAAGTGGAATTGTTGTATCATATGATAATTATGTTCTGAACTTTTTTTTTTCAGTACTGGGATCTGAACTCAGGGGTATTCTATGTCCGAGCTGTACCCCCAGCCCTATTTTTTATTATTTATTTATTTATTGCCATACTGGGGATTGAACTCAGGGGCATTATACCTCCAAGCTATACACCCACACCTATTTTTATTCTTTTTTTTTTTTTTTTTTTTTTTTTTTGGCGGTACTGGGGATTGAACTCAGGGGCATTCTACCTCTGAGATATTCCCCCAGCCCTATATTTTTTATTCTTTATTTTGAAACCGAGTCTCGCTAAGTTGTGGAGTGCCTCACTAGGTAGCTGAGGCTAGCCTCGAACCCGGATCCTCTGGTCTCAGCCTCCCGAATGCTGGGATTACAAGGGTGCGCCACCACGCCCGGCTTATTCTTTATTTTGAAACAGGGTCTCACTAAGTTGTGGAGTGCCTCACTAGGTAGCTGAGGCTGGCCTCGAACCCTGATCTGGTCTCAGCCTCACAAATGCTGGGATTACAAGCGTGCACCACCACACCTGACTTGTTCTCAACTTTTGAGGAAACATTATATTGTTTTTCATAATGACTGTACCATTTTACATTTCCACCATAATGCACAAGTGTTCCAATTTCTCTACAAACTTGCCAACACTCACTATTTTCTGTTTTTTGTTGCTTGTTGTTTTCTTTATGATACCCAGCCTAGTGTGAGATGGTATATGATTGTGTTTTTATTTGTGTTTCCTTAATGATTAATGATGATTAGTGATATTGACAATCTTTCTGTGTCCAACTTATATTTTTAAACAAATTCTTTATTATCAGAGATGGAAGTGTCTGTGTTTATAATATTTTGCTGGCTAAGACCTTGCCCAAATTAGTAGGGAAGCAAGTGTTTTACATCTATATGACCAGAAAATGTTTTCTAAAACATTCCCATTCACAGCAAAAATAGATCTTCTCCAGGGTAAAGTATAGATTTCTCTTCTAGAAAAAGACATTGTGTAAGACCTGTGTCCACCCTCAAATTGAAATAAAAACCAAACCAGAGCTACCATTTAACATAGCTCAGACTCTGTGTAGATTAAGGAGATAACTACAAAGAACAATTAGTGCTGTGCAGTGATCATGGGCCTACTGCACATAAATGGCAGCGAGGTCATCCTCACAGTGATCTGGATGCACTTGCATCTTTTTCCTCACACCAGTTTGATGCTTTCTTCTTTTCTACACAATGCTGTCTGTGAACACTCACATGACATACTTTCAGTGTGGGTCCTTGTGATTGAGGAAGCCTTTAAAATAAGGCTTGAAAGGATCAGTTTGCAGAAAGCCAATGACATGCTGGGCATGGTGGCAGTACATGCCTGTAATCCTAGTACTTGGGAGACAGAGACAAAGACAGGAGGATTACAGGTTTGAAGCCAGCCTCAGAAACTTTAGGGAGACCCTCAGCAATAGTGAGACCCTATTTAAAAATAAAAAATAAATAGAGTTGAGTGGGGTGGAGAGCTCAGAGACAGAATGCCCCTGAGTTCAATCCCCAGTACCAAAAAAGAAAAAAGAAAGCCAATGACACGTCACTCAGTGGTACCTTTATAACCTATGGAAGGATGAGCTAACTATAATTATATCTACCAGTGACACCCCCCCACCTGATAGACCATATTGTGTTTGAATGATCATCCTTATGAATGACATTTGCATTTTTTTAATACTGGAATGGAGAAACTCTGTAATTTGGAATCTGCACAAGCCTTCAGCTAACACATTTTCATCATTATTTGGGTGTTGCGAGGTGACCCACAGAGACACACCAGACTCCATTGTGCCAAAGAGGTTGCTTTATTTATTGGCTGGTGGCCGGCCGGGGCTAACAGCCTGAAGGCCATCACATGGAATTTTGGTGTAGGCCAGTTTTATACCCTTTGGTTAGAGTTGGAAGTACAGAAAAGTCAGGTTTTTATGGTTATAAAATCATTACATTGTTTTACAAACCAGGAGTTTGTTTAGGACAGACAACTTATCTTATTTAGCTATAAGATAGCTTTCTCATACCATGTGCAGCAAAGTAGTTTACAGAAGCAAATAATAGCAGTTAAAATTCCTTTTTACATCCTAGTTTCATTACTGGTTGCCCCTTTCACCTTTAGTCAAAAGGGGACTGGGAGAGCTTGCCTAAGACTTTTCCCCAAAAATGGATATATACTGTCTCATGGGATCCTAAGGAATGTATATGCATGAGAGAAACTGGCATTTTAAGAAATGATGTGACTCATGACTGACATATGGATATGCTGTGAGTCCCTGTGAAGTGACCCATGGGTGACATATGAATCTATGTTACCAGCATCTTTCTATAATAGAGTCATCTTTCCATAACCATTCTAAGACCAGTCTCCATCTCTTGTTAAACCATTGTTAGGTTCTTGGTAACTTTAAGTTGGCCCATAAATAACTTACTGTAAGACAAATTTTTTTCATTATGAAGAAAAATATTTTGCTTCCCTAAAAATCGAAGTAAGCAAGCCCATGTGGATGCTCCCCCAAATATCATTATTTTAAAGGTCTCCCCTTCACTTCACAGGATAGATTACGAATCACAAGACATTTTCCCTGTTCCCTGAGCAAAGCCAATAGCCCTGGAAAGATCCCCTGCTGCAGACAAGTGTCTTGATGACTCCAGAGAAGATAGCTTGGCACATGCTGCCTCTCGCTTTCAAACGATGATGAAAGGGGAGCAGAGTGGCGTCTTCCCTGGAAGATGGAGGCTTTAAAAATAAGCTGTGAGGAATAGTTAGAGGAAATAGCTGACACATCTGGCAGGCGTCTCAGAGGTCAACAAGAATGTAGATTGCTCTCCCTCAGGCCTTGGTGACAGGGACAGAGGGAAGTAAGTGTCCTAAATCACAGTCTGAATTACTGTTCCCTGGAAGCAGTTCTGAGGCCCCTTCAGACTCTGTTATCAGTATTGGGATGAACGCTTCTTTACTCAGTCCCTGAAGCAAATGCAAAAGGATAAGCCTAGGCACCTTTGTCCCCAGAAGGAACCAAGAAATACAACTGGGATGATGGACCGTGCTAATAAGGGACTTTGAAGAAATGACCAGAGTCATTGAAAAAAGGGAAGCACTTGCTGAAATAGGAGATGCTTCCCGAAACTTTTGATTTTCCTTTTGATTTTGGTATCCTGGCTTCTATGGTTTTGCTTTTGACAAATGGAACCTGTCTTATGGAGATTTGGAGAGTGATTGAAGGTTCTGATTAGTAGCTGATGAGCAGAACAGGAGGGGCTAGAAAGAGTGGAATTGGAGACCATAGAAGAGCTCCCATATCTCTGGGTGTGGTGGCACGTGCCTGAAATCCCGGTAGTTAGAAGCCTAAGACAGGAGGGTCATAGGTTAGTACAGCCTCAGCAGCATAGTGAGACCTGTTCTTGGAGTATAGCTTGGAGATATAGTAGCCTTGAGTTCAATTCCCAGTACCATTTAAAAAAAAAAAGAGGAGGAGGAAGGGGAAGATGGCGAGGAGTAAGGAGAGGGTGGAGGAAGGAGGGGAGGGGGAGGAGTAGGAAGAGGAGGGGAGAAGGAGAAGGAGAAAGAGGAGGAGTGGAAGAGGAGAAGGAGAAGGAGGAGGGAAAGGAAGAGGAAGAGGAGGAGGAGGAGGAGGAGGAGGAGGAGGAGGAGGAGGAGGAGGAAGAGAGCTCCCATCTCTAAAAGGGAAAACAACATTGGGTGCTGAATATTCTGGATTCTCCTGTTCTAGTTACACCTCGGGTGCCTTGCATGGCACCAGACATAGATTGGCAGGGATTAATTTTATTCTGATTGACTAAGAAGCAAATATTGGAGCAAGCATATCAATGAAATCTCCTGACCTCCCTCCCCTCTTTCCCAGGCCAACCCTCAAATATTGTATATTTCAACCTGTGCAGGAATAAGCAAGGAGCATCCAACAGCACCTGGATCACAGATCAGCAGCAGCACCTGGAAACTTGGAAATGCACATCATCAGGCCCCAACTTTCTGAGTCTGAAACACTGAGAGCAGGCTCAGAAGCTTGCCTCAGCAAACCCTGCATGGCTTGAGAGCCACTGTACTGGTCAAAATTACCCATCAATTGTAAATTTTTTGAACCTCTTAACAAAGTTTATCAGCATCTTGTGAGTACAGCAGGTGCCCTTTTCATTAACATGGGGAACAAAATAGTTTCTTGGCTAATAAAAGAAGTTGGATCAACAGACTATAGCCCTTGAACTTTGTTTTGATGTATTTAAAGTTAGGGTTACATGGAAAGAAATCTATGGAATTTGGGGGGGAAGCTGTAAACATTTATGCAATTCCTTATTGACAGGTGAGGATACCTTAGGACCTTTGCATTTCCCTGCAGAATAGCAATGCCAGTTTTACCTCCCAGCACTGCATGTGCTGAAGGGTGAAGAGAATGGTATTCTTTAGAAAGGAGAACTGTTCACCAGAAAGATGGAGACTGTAGCTTCATACTAGCCCGCTGCATTCCTTCAGAGTCCACATGAGGACTGAGCAAGGTTGCTGTCTTGGCAGACACAAGTAGGAAGACAATGTAGTGTCTTCCAAACTGGGGCATATTTGAAAGTAAAATGGGATGGCATTAATAATTCCCTAGGGATCACAGGTGTAAATTGAGCCTCACTCTGTATTAGCAGTTGTCAACTGGGTGATTTCTTTTTGTCCTACCAGAGATAGTTTGCCTTGTTCTTGGGACAACAGCACCTACCCTAGCAGTACTAGGGGTGGGGGTACTGATAGCACCAGGTGGGTCGGAGCTAAGGCTGATGCTCAGTATGCTACAGTGTATAGGACAGTGAGCCACAGTAAACAACATCTGTCCCAACATGTCAAAAGTACAGGCTTAGAAACCCCTGGCTAGAGACAAAGCATGAGAGTTGGTGACCAGGGTGAAACAATTAGAATGGCATCATGCTGCAGAAGGTCTTGGATGCCACCATGAACCACTTATGATAATTGGTGACTGAAGGCTAGTGAGCAGGGAGGGGTTTTGTTAGAATTTTCTCTGTTCCCTACTTTGTCTGTAATCCCCAGATCAAGATCAGGATAATTGTAAATGATCAGTAAGTGCATTGTCCATCTGTCTCTCCATCCATCCATTCATCTATCCATCTATCCATGTAGAAAATGTTGGTGAATGACCCCCTATGTGCAAAGTACTGAGTCCAAATGTGAAGGTAGGCCTTAGGGAAGTTGCTTGGAAATGGGTTTAAAGCATGGTATGGATTGGAATGGATGAGTTTTGGAAATGAGAAGATAAGCGAGGGGCATTGCTGTAGTCCAGAGAAAAATCAAAGAAGGCTTTAGCAAAGTCAAACTCAAAGAGAACGGAAAGGAGATTGTGTCAAAAATACGAGTCTAATTCAGCTGTAGGATTTGGCATGACTCAGTTCAGGATGTGAAGGAGATGAAGATGATTAGCAGTGCTTCTAGAATTTGAGTCTGAATAATTGAGACTTGTATTCTTAAAATCTCTTTTGGTGGGAAAACTGATATGTTTAACTTTGTACCTGATGGGTTTGCTGTGCTGGAGATGTAAACTGGAACCATACCTCAGGCCATTGGAAATGGGACTCTGGAGGTCAAGAAACACAGAGCAGTGGGAGCTTCATGCAGAATTTCTTTTGTCCTAAGGTTACAATGTCATTGCCATGTTGACAATAGGATATGGGGTGAGCTGCTGAATCTAGTTTTCTTCCTAAAAACCATTTTGAGAAAATCTAGAATTCTGAAGGATTTTTTTTTCTCTCTCTCTCCCTCCCTCCCTCCCTCTCTCCCTTCCTTCCTTCCTTCCCTTCTTTCTTTTCTGTTTTGGCCATTTATCTATTCTCAGTATGACTCTGGCCATATGATATGGATATGATTAAAAAAAAAAAAAAAAAAAAACCTGCCCACTCGGCCCTGAAACTCTTCCATTGATGTCAGGCATTGTTCTTCCCAGAGAGGCCATTCTCTCTGGAATTTGAAAGATTTATTTAGGCAGTGAATTTTCCCCTCCACTAAACTCTTCATTTTCTTTTCATCCTCAAATAGACAAAGGCATGTGGCATTTTTAAAGTGATGCTCGCTTTGACTTTGAGTCACTAGCAGAAGACCCAGGCCCCTTGTACCCCTGAGCTCAGCTTGCTGCTGAGTCTTCTTCAAGTTTTTCTGTTTATTCTTGTAGTTTCCTGAGCCCAATTCAACTTGTATCCTTCCTTACAAGGTTGTGTTTGAGCACTGTGGCTCCCACAATGAAATGGAAGATCCTAAGCACCTTCAAGCTATATGACCTTGAGCAGATTCCTTGAGCTCAGTAAACCTCAGTTTCTTCATCTATAGAATGAGGATGATGATCTTCTCTGGAATGAGAATTAATGATAATATAGATGATGTTAAATACAGTCAGCAACCAATAAGTAGTAGCTAAAAAGTGGCAGCTATCATCATGATTAATTTTGATGCAGAAGAAGACTCCAAATTACTTAGATGTGGGTGTTTCTTAAGAGAACAACTAACAATAAAAGTCCTTAGAATTATAATATATGGTCTTCATTTGGTTAATTTAAATGAAAAGGTAAAAAATGGATATACTTTAAGGAAAGATAGAGTAATGACTAGTACATAAAAATCAAGGCATTCAGTATAAAATACAACTCAGTGAAGGGCATTTTTTTCTCTAATGTTATGTCTTTATTGATAAATCCATCATGTACTAAATATATTAAGGGCACAGTTACAGAATTCAGGCAGGACAAAAAGTTTAATCTGAGAGACCCTTATACATCAATTCTTCTTGACTCATCTGGTAGAGCTCCATGGTTTGAGAAAAACCTTTTTAAATCTTGGAATCAAAGTCCTTTAAGGAGAAGAAGACTCATATTTTCATTTTATAATAAACATATTTGAAATGGCAGTGGACTCCTAATGTCCCTGTCTCCCAGGTTTACCTTTGAGTCTTTTCTGAAATGGTGCCCAGTTTCATTGGATAACCACTTCTCCTGTGGTTTTGGGTTGTGTACAAGGTGTAGTATTTCCATTCCCAAGCCACAAAATGAGGGCGTGACCAGTCTATCTAATCAAAATATACTGTCCCTTGTTCACAGCAGTTGGTCAAAAGAGTGATCATGTTATCCAAAAAGAGCCAATCAAAATCTCTCCCTGGAATTTTCTATATGAAAAGTAGCAAAGAAAACTTTTTAAGTCCTCTTTCTCTTTCTCCTTCTCCTCCAATCTGGGCTCACTGATCTGGGAAAATTGAATTGTCTAAAACCTTCTACTTCCTCCTCCAGACTCCCCAATCTCAAGATGATCTTAGAATTCACCCAGTATCCATAGAGAAGAAGATAGAATCGATGGAGGGAACCTCTGAAAGACTTTGTGTTTCCAAATGCCACTGAGTTCAGGAACTGAGCTTACATTTCATGGTAACTGATATTGGAGGCAAGAGAAATCTTTATTTGAAGTTCTGTATTGCTGTCAGCAAAATGCACAGCGAACTGCATGATGCTTTCAGGGCACAAGATGACTTGTAACAAAGCACCGTTGATAGCAGGATGGTGTAACTCAGGTCCTCATATCTGTTTTCTGTATCAAGGGATACTTGAGCTAGTTTTCTTTTCACAGTTTATTGATAAGGGGATCTCTTCATTTTATTATACATTCCCAATCACCATTTGAAACAGATACACTGACAGTTGCTTGGAGAAACAGTTTTTTCTGTGTGTAAATGGCACAACACCAATCTTTTGTGTGTGTGTGTGTGTGTGTGTGTGTGTGTTACTAGGGATTGAACCCAGGGTCATTCTACCTTCGAGCTATACCCCCAGCCCTATTTTTTATTCTTTATTTTGAAATAGGGTCTCACTAAGTTGCAGAGGGCCTCACTAGGTAGCTGAGACTGGCTTCGAACCCGGATCCTCTGGTCTCAGCCTCCCAAATGCTGGGATCACAAGCGTGCACCACCATGCCCAGCTACAACACCAATCTTACTCTTTCATGCCAATTATATTGTGAATAGGATACAGAACAACCTTGCTTTAGAATCCAAAAAACATGTTTGTAAAGAGGAGTGACATTTTGGTGTATTGCAATGCAGAGAGAGAAAGGGTTGCTTAGTGAGTATATTGAGTCTTTGAGCAAATTTTATTTTAAAAATATTTAAATTAGCTCTTCTGGAAGAGCCACTTTCCGTTTTTATAGTGTGAAAATGCAGCAAAAAGAGATGTAAGTTGTTTATAAAATATTTCTACGGCAATTCATTCACTAAGCCAAAGGGAATACTAGCTGATATAAACCATGTTGGGTTTTACCCTCAATAATATCCCCAGCTGTGTGTATGACCTCGGTCCTTACTTTTTTCTTAGACTCAATTTCTTCAGCTATAACAAGAGTTTATTAGAGGCGATGCATGTGGTCGCCCTGCAGTCTGACCACAGTAGATTTATCTTATGATGTGGGATGGTGAGCACATAACCTGAGGTGGAAGAAGGCATGGAATTCTGTCCACAGAATCTGAGTAGAGCTCTCAAAAGTCTAGAACATATAACTACATATTTGGTCTTGAATTCCCAACCACTTTTGAATTACATAATAGTTTTCTTTAGTTGAAGCATATAAAAAAAAAAAAGTAAAGGATGAAAGCAATCACAGGACAAAAAGGGAGTGAAATAAGGTGTTTTGGTGAGTGTTCCCACTGCCGTGACCCAAAAGACCTGACCTCTTCTCATTGTGCAGACAATGGGAAATCTTTAAAAGGGGAGGCATTCCTGTCTGGAGATCTCATTTAGAACTTAACTATGTGTTCTGTAGTAAACTCCTCCCACTGTAATGTTAATTGAGAATGAATGTGATCATCACCTCTGTTTTCATCTTGCAGCCCTTCAGCAACTTCTTAGAAATCATCCTTTTTAGATTTAAGTAGAAAGTGAGTCTCATGTTTAACACAGGAAGGGCAAATCATGACAAAGAGAAAGTGAATCCTTTTTTAAACCTCCATTAATGACTCATCCTCTCACTTCTTGGACAAACTGGTTCCGCTGATTATTAAAATAATTAGAGCCCACAGATTTTGCCATACACTCTCTGGTGGTATAATTTGTAGTCTTTAAACTAATTAGATGCTATGTATATGGCATGCTTAGGAACAGAAAAGAAAATGCAATCCCCATGTTAATAAAGTTTTTTTAATTTTATTTTTTTTATTGGTACATTGTAATTATACATCTTTGTTAGGTACAAGCTGGTAAAGTCATACATGCACACATTTCTCATTTAACCCTACCCCAATTCCCACCCCACTCCCTTGCCCTCCCTCTTTCTCAGGCTCAGATTACTAATTGACTTTGATATGTTTGTGAAAGTACATCATGTGCATTAGGGTGTCCCCTCCTCCCACATCACCTTCAGTTAAGTCAACTTCTTTGCTCATTTAAAGTTTCTCCTTCATCTGGAGTCCCTCTTATGTCCCATTTTCTCCCTGGCTTTCACATATTAGAGAGAGCATACGATTTTTTACTTTCTGTTACTGACTAATCTCACTTAACATAATGTTTTCCAGTTCCATCAATTTCCCTGCAAATGACATGATTTTGTTCTTTATGGCTGAGTAAAATTCCAGTGTGCATATATCCCATAGTTTTGTAATCCATTCATCTGTTGATGGACATCTTGGCTGGTTCCAATTGTGAATTGTGCAGCTATAAATATAGATAAACATGCATCATGCATTGGTCTGATAGTGTGGTTTCCATTCTTTTGGGTAACTACCCAGAAGTGGTATTGCTGGATAATATGGTAGGTTCATTCTCATTCATCTGAGGATCCTCCATACTGTTTTCCAAAGTGGCTGCACTAATTTGCAATCCCACCAACAATGTATTAAGGTTCCAACTTCTCCACACCCTAACCAATATTTGTTGTTATTTGTGTTTTTGATGATTGCCATTCTGATTGGGGTTAGGTGAAATCTCAAGGTATTTTTTATTTGAATCTCTCTGATTGCTAATGTTGTTGAACATTTCCTCATACATTTATTGGCCATTTGTATTTCTTCTTTTGTGAAGTGTGCACTTAGATCCTTTGACCATTTTCTTTGACTGGGTATTTGTTTTCTTAGCTGTGAGTTTCATGAGTTCTCTGTATATTCTAGATATTAGTCTTCTACCAGAAGAGTAGCTGGAAAAAATTTTCTACCACTCTGTGGGCTCTCTGTTGAGGTTCTTGATAGTTTATTTTGCTACACAGAAGCTCTTCAGTTTAATGCAATCCCATGTATTGATCTTCCTTTGAGTTGCTTGTGCTTTCGGGGTCTTGTTGAGAAAGTTTTTACCTGTGCCTCTTGTGCAGGATGAGAAAGTGGGGTTTATTTCCATTTTCCTGCATATGGTTAACTAATTTTGCCAACACCATTTGTTGAAGATGCTATCTTTTTTCCAAAACCAAAAGCTGGTTTCTTGAAAAACATAGCACAAACTGCATCTCACATGGGTGGCACTTTCTACTATTCACATCTCTGGTCAGTTTCCAGCCCCACAGCCAGACTTCCCCTGCCTTTGACATGTGGAATCACCCCTAGTCTAGGTGGTCTCTATCCCCTAGCTATACTTGCTCACCTCTGTACTATTTATTGCTCTCTTGAAATTTTCTCATTGGCTTAGAGATTTGTTCTCTGTGCCTTGTAGATATTTGCTAAATAGCCGGATGTGGTGGCGCACACTTGTAATCCCAGCATTTGGGAGGCTGAGATCGGAGGATCCGGGTTCGAGGCCAGCCTCAGCTACCTAGTGAGGCACTCCGCAACTTAGTGAGACCCGGTTTCAAAATAAAGAATAAAAAAAATAGGGCTGGGGGTGTAGCTCGGAGGTAGAATGCCCCTGAGTTCAATCCCCAGTACCTCAAAAAAAAAAAAAAGATATTTGCTTAATTATTTTAACAGTAGAACCTTATTGTATATGCTATCTTTCACAGAACACTCAAATATAAAACATATATAGGAGGAAATGTTATGTGGTGCTAATATTTTCTAGAAATGAATTGTTATAGGACAGCAATCTTTTCCTCATTTTTTGCTTTCTGATAGAAAGATTTCAAACAGAAAGCATAAATGGTGGAGCATAGAGGTTTATTTAAGGAAGTAGGGATACAGTTTAAAAGAAGGCTGTGAACTTGGGGGACTAAAACAGAAGGATTGCAGGTTTGATGCCAGACTCAACAACTTAGCAGGGCCCTCAGCAACTTAGTGAGACCTTGTTTTATATAAGTACCGTGCGCTAACCGATTGCACAACTGGAGCTACAGAGACCCTGTTTCAAAATAAATAATAATAATAATAATAATAATAATAATAATAATAATAATAATAAATAGGGCTGGGGT
>PVLC010043072.1:0-12697 GCA_004027655.1 Graphiurus murinus | reverse complement strand
TTTTTTTTTTTTTTTTTTTTTTTGCGGTACTGGAGATTGAACTCAGGGGCACTCTAACTCCGAGCTACACCCCCAGCCCTATTTTTTTTATTCTTTATTTTGAAACCGAGTCTCACTAAGTGGCGGAGTGCCTCACTAGGTAGCTGAGGCTGGCCGCGAACTCGGATCCTCCGGTCTCAGCCTTTCGAATGCTGGGATTACAAGCGTGCGCCACCACGCCCGGCTGCTTAGCTATTCTTCTAATGATATTTATTTTTCCAAAAGCTTTCCAGGTCTCTTCCTCCATGTGGTATTCCTTTAAGTATCTTCTGAAAATCTGGCTTACTGGCCATAAATTCTTATAGTTTGTATTTATTTTGGAACATTTTTTATTTCTTCTTCAGTACAAGAGGATAGTTTTTCTGGCTATAGTAATCTAGGTGGCAGTTATTTTCTTTCAGGGCTTGATATTCGATATACCATAACCTTTTAAAGTTTCTGCTGTAAATTTTGCTTTTATTCTGATGGATTTGCCTTTATAAGCCACTTGTTCTTTTCCAAAATTTTAAAAATTTTTCCTTTGTTCTGAATTTTTGGTATTTTAACTATAATATATCATGGAAGAGTTCTTTACTGGTATTGTCTATGTAGGGATTTAACTGCCACCAGTATCTGAATGTCCATTTCATTCCCACAGTTTGTGAAATTTTCTGTTGTTATTCCATGGAATCTGTTATCTTTGTCATTAGACTGCATCTCTAGTCTTTCCTCCAAGCCTCTGGGTCTTAAATTAGATATTTTAGTGTGTTTCTAGGGTTCTTGTATATTTTGTTCATATTTTCTTATTTTTTCTTTATTACTGTTTGAATGTTGTAGTCCATCCACCTGATCTTCAAGTTCTAAAATTCTGTCTTCTACTTTCTCTAATCTATTGGTGAGACTTTCAACCATTTTTTCCTTATTCAACTTTTCATTTTAAGAGTTATTTATGGTTTGCTTTTTCAAAATTTCTCTTTATTAAACTTCTCATTCATATCTTGTGTTTTCCTTAATTCATTCACTTGCTTATTTGTATCTTCTTTGAATTAATTATCCATCTTAACAAACAACTCTTTAAATTCTTTGTCCAGCACTTCATCTACTTTGATATCTGTGGGTTCAGTTATTGGGGAATTATAAACTTTTTGAGGCCTCTTGTTGGCTTGTTTTCTCATGTTTCATCATGTGTTGGGATAGATTTTCCTCCTACTATTATATGAGTATCTTCTTAGTGAGTAGTTATCTCTTGTACAATATGAACTGTGCTTGAGGTATGTATCATCAAAGCACCCACACAACATTATATAAGTGCTTTGTTCAGCCACTAACACTACTTTGAGAGTGTAACAGTAGTAATTTAAGACCAAATGATATATCAACATATAATAAAATGACTTATTAAATATAATCTCTACAACTCCACCAACCAAAAAGAAGAGAGGATCAGTAATAATATAGAATATGCTGAAAAATAATTAGGCATTGATGGTAATTTATTTATAGAGAGGTAAAAACGTGGAAGGAAAGAGAGACAGAAGAAGAAATTAGAAAGATTGAATAAGAGAGCAAGGAGGGAGCCGAGCATCGTGGCGCATGCTTGTAATCTCAGTACTTGGGAGGCTGAGACCAGAGGATCCAGGTTCAAAGTCAGCCTCAGCTACTTAATGAGGCTCTCTGCAACTTAGTGAGACCCTGTTTCAAAATACAGAATAAAAAAATAGGGCTGGAGGTACAGCTCAGAGGTAGAATGACCCTGGATTCAATCCCCAGCACCACACACACACACACACACACACACACACACACACACACACACACAGAGCAAGGAGGGAAATAAAAATGAGAAATAAGGAAAGAAACGTCCAATTAATTAAAAGTATATAAAATTAGATATAAACATGAAAACACAAATAATGAGGAAAAACAGAACAAGACAACTTACAAAAATAGTAAGAATAAAAACAAACCAAGAAAGATTAAGATTTCTTTTTACTGTTTTAATTAAAACAGAGACATTTCTTTCTAGAGCTTCGATTTTAGAATTTACTACCTATAGGGAGGTTTGTGGGACACAATTAATGTTCAGTTTGTTCCTTCTCACTTCCAATCTAAATAGGCCAAACTTGTTAGGGAAGACCCTATCCCTCCCTGCCCATCAATGAGTGCTAGTATTTTTTTTTTTTTTTTTTTTTCGCATAAGGATAAGGCCATAGCTATAGTAAAAAGCCATCAGCCAACCTTCTTCCCTGGGGAACCTGTGGACTGATCCAGACTGTGCAGACTGTGCTATGCCTCACATCCCAAGAGCATCATTCCCTATGCTGGGGGGTGCTGTGTGGTACTCAACTCACAGTGAGTGGTGAGTCCTTCAAATGCCTCTGAACATTAGAGAGGTGGCCAGTCCATGGGGTCTGGGCTGCAGCAGGGTGTTACAGACTGTATGCTTTCCATCAGACCCTGTTGTGGCCCTCTCATGCCCAACCTGTGTTCCTTGTCACAAAGCTCACACCCTCAATTTCAAAAAGATGCTTGCTCTACCTTCTTCCACTTTGCAGATCCACAGACCAGCAATCTTACATCCTGCTGCTCAGAGTTCCCAACAGGTCTATACCACAGTCTCACCCCTGAGTCCTGACTGCCTCTCAGGGTGAGCGCCTGTCAACCCAGTGAAAAGAAAAGAAAGGAAGAAAAGAAAATAAAAGGGAAAGGAAGGGAAGGGAAGAAAGGAGAAGAGAGGGGAGGAGATGGGAGGGGAGAGGGGGAAGGGGAGGGAGAGAGAGAGAGAGAGAGAGAGAGAGAGAGAGAGAGAGAGAGAGAGATTTGACTTCCTATGCAGAAAGCCTAGACAATGAAGCTTTTTTTTTTTTTTTTGGTACTGAGGCTTGAACCCAGGAGTGTTCTGTGTTCTACCTCCTTA
Source organism: Graphiurus murinus (assembly GCA_004027655.1). Taxonomy (NCBI): domain Eukaryota; kingdom Metazoa; phylum Chordata; class Mammalia; order Rodentia; family Gliridae; genus Graphiurus; species Graphiurus murinus. The sequence goes on along the minus strand of PVLC010043072.1, from coordinate 9,762 downwards.
GCCCTTTTTATTTTGAAACAGGTTTTTGCTAAGTTGCTGAGATTGGCCTTGAACCTGTGGTCCTCCTGTCTCCGCCTCCTAAGTATTGGGATTATAGACAATCAACACCACTAGTTTGAAGCTCCCTTTTAAGGTGGCCTCCTTCCTGGTCCCTACTGTATCTAGTGAAGTGCAGAGAATCTCTTCGCAGACACTGGCTTTCTATTTCAACTTGTATTTGCCTACTAGCAGAGCCTGCATTTCTTAAACTTGCCAAGAAGTTTTCTTTCAGCTCATCAGACGGGAGTCCAACCTCCCCCAGTATGCCACCATGTGCCAGGCACTGGTGCAGTATATTTCTTTAGAAAATTATCTTATTATCCTAAAACTCAAAATTTCTAGATTTTACTAGATTACTGACCCTCGCACTTGCAATCCAACACTTTCCTATGGCCCCCATTTCACATCACACGGCTGCACAAGTGTTGATTGATTTAATCCTCAGGAGCAGTCTGTGTGTGCTGGATGCCTTTAGTCCTCCATTTCCAATCTCCTGAATGTTGTTTTAAAATCCCTAAAAATAAAACTTCACTTTTATGGGAACTTAAACTGCTCAACAATAAAGACCCAGGTGTTTTTTAGCCACTGTGTGATTGCTAGTGTGATCTGAAAAAGAGGTGGGTATTTTGCTGAAATACCAATGTAGATGCTTTGGGTGCATGAATAATGCATATCTAGTTCCTACCTGTCTGCTAGAGATAAATTCTTTTTTGAGACTAGTATTTGGGAAATGATCAGAAGATGTAGGCATTTATAATGAGTAATCCTCTTCCCAATTCTGTGCACATCAGGTATGTTTGCTTTTACTTGATCGCTTGAATTTTTTTGTTAACAAAAATAGAGATCACTTCATAAGTAGTAAGACATCCATCTAGGTATTTATGGAGAGACAGGAGTTGTTTGTGTCTTGTCTGGATTTAGCCAGAAGGTCCTCAAGGACCTCCTGCTTTTTGTAAGAATACTTCTCACCTCGCATAGTCCTGGCCCATCATTGATTAGAATTGAATGAGTCAGAACACAGAAAATGACCAAGAATAAAAGACCAGGGTGAGTCACAGAGGAGTGAGAGGAGGCAGGTTTGGGATGGAAAAGTAGGAGGAAGAGAAAGAAAATTTCCATGTGTGAAGTTAGTCATTGCTGTGGGGGTGGGAACTGTTTGGAGAAAGAGGCTCACTAGAATCCAATAAGCTGGGGATTATGATTTGCACCCAAAATGTCATGCAGAGGCTATTTGCTAAAGGCTTGGCTGTCAGTTGGTGGCACTATTAGGAGCTGTTGCAACCTTTAGGAGATGGGGCCTAGTTGGAAGAAGTAGCTCACTTGGGGCGAGCCTTTGAAGTATTTGGGGACTCTGGCCACTTCCTCTCTGTCTCTTTCTGTTTCTGGCCTCCATGCGGTGAGCAGCTTTTCTCTACTACATCCTTCCTCCATGATGTTCTGGGTGGGTTTTGAGGTTTTAAGCAATGAAATTGGCTTAATTCAGCAACTAATTCCTTTTTACCACACATAAATGAAATGATAAGGTACTTAAAATGTGACATTGTAGAAAAATATAATTTTATGACATATATTAAAATAATTACTAATGATTAGCAAATATAAGAGTATGCATTACTCATGATTCATCATTACTAATATTTAGTATTTCTTCTTTTCTGCAGTATATATTTAATAAGAGCAAGCACACTGTTTATACTGCATAGCACTATACTACATTGGTTGCAATAGCTATCTCTATATATGTGTGTGTGTATGTATGTGTGTATATATATTTTGTTTGTTTGTTTTGTTTTAGGTACTAGAGATTAAATCGAGGGGTATTCTACCTCCAAGCTATACCCTCAGCCCATTTGTTTTTGAAACAGAGTCACATTAAGTTGCTGAGGCTGACCTTGAACCTATAATCCTCCTGTCTCAGCCTCCCAAGTACTGTGATAAGAGATATGTACCACAACACTTGACTAGCTATTTTATTGAACAAGCATTACCTGCATTTGTCTTTCTGAATTTGAATTAAACTCATTTCTCGATTTAGGTATAGTTTATATGAACAAATTCTTTGACTTGGTTTCTTTTGAAGTTTTAAGACAAGGTTTTGATTTAGGAGTAGAATTTGATGTCCTGGAATGAGCAGGGACTTTATCATGCATCTATTCATTAAGTCACTTAAGAAATGATTATCAATGATCTCTCATATACAATACAATGTCATAAGTGCTGGAGGCACATCAGAGAGTCCAGGGACAAAGATCAATGCCCTCAAGCAGCATTTTCTTTGAGGAGAGAGATGAACAAGACACATCATGAGTAAGTAAATTATAGAGTATGATAAATGCAATAAGGATCCATAGAGGAGAATAAAGTTGGGCAGAGAAGATAGGGAACTCTAGGGAATGAAGAAGACACTTCAATTTTCAATAGGGTAGTTAGGGAAGGACTTATTGATCATGTGACAATGGAGTCAGTACTCAAAGCTGAGGAGCTCACTGGGGAAGAAACTTCCAGGAAAAAGGAATATTTAATCGAAAGGCTGATGAGGGGGACGTGGAGGCCAGTGTAGCTGATGTGGACTGAACAAGGGGCAGAGACAACTATAAGAAGGTAAAAGAGATCAGGGGAGAGCTTGAGTCATTGATGATGTGGGCCACTGCCCGGAGTATGGTTTTATATTTACTTATTTATCCTTGGGGATTGAACCCAGGAGACATTCTACCTCTGAGGTACACCCCCAGGACTTTTTAGTTTTTATTTTGAAACAGGATTTTGCTAAGTTGCTGAGGGTCTTCCAAATTTGCCTAGGCTGGCCCCAAACCTGTGATTCTCTTGTCTCAGCCTTCCAAGTACTGAGATTACAGATTTGTGCCACTGTGCTGGGCTAGTAGTAAAGTTTTTATATGGAGTGAAATGGGAGCCATTAGATTTTTTTCTGGCAAAGAAGAAACATGATTAATGTTTAAAGGATCACTCTTAGACATCTTTAAATGCTACCTTATCTAGACAGACTTGCCAACAAAAACATACAACTAATTTCTATTTTATAATCTCCATTGAAACTATTTTTGTATATGTTTTTAAAATATAATAATTGACAAAATTAAGACCAAATGAAAGATATAAGAAAAGAGAGATGACTCTGAGTTTTCCTATTCAGAGTGTTGTTATCTCCTGGAATATATTAGACAGAGAGACTCTCATTCCCTTTTTCAGATCTACTAATTCCAAATCTACCTTTACCAAGAACCCCAGATGACTAGAATGCATAATACAGTTGGAGAAGGTTAAGAGAAAAATCCAGGAGTTGGTGCATGGGCTTTGAGAAAAGTCCAGGATTCAGTGCATATAAGCTTTGATAATTGCAGGGACTATGGTAGAATCAGCGGAGATGATGAGAAAAAAAACTGGATGTGGCGTCTCAGAGAATATACAACCCCAAATAACTCCACAGGATTTGGCCTGAGTATATAGATGGATGGAATTCTCTTGAACTCAGCTTGGGAAGGAAGCAGGTGGAGCATATATAGTCAAATTATGTTTGAGAATGGTGATGATTAATCTGAGGATTCAACTTGCAGGGTGTTTTGAGTGACATCAATAGTTGGTGAACTCTGGATGAAATAGATTGGCTTCCATAATGTGGGTGGACTTCATGCAGTAAGTTGAAGGTGTCAGTGGAACAAATAGACTCCCCAGGCAAGAGAGAACTCTCAAGCTCACCACTTCAGACTAGAGTTGCAACCTCGGTCTCCTGGGCCTCCGTTGGGCTGGAACTGTACCACTGGCTTCTCTAGCTCAAGCCTGCTGGCCTACACTACAGATTTGGACTTGTCAGCCTTCATGATTCTGCAAGTAAATTTCTTATTTCTTTCAGTTCTGTTCTTCTGGAAACCCAAGCTGACAAAAAGTATTAAATAGTTATTTAAGGATAGACTTTCATAAATTCTCAATATGGGTGATATACACTGTAGAGAGGTGGGTACTTGGAAACCTGACTGGAATAAGTTTAGAGGTAACAGGAGGTTGATGAATGGACAGTTAAACTTATATGTATGTGAATCTTTAAAATTTAAAACTAGATTATTTTTATAGCACTTTTAGGTATAAGAGAAAAATTGAGCAGAGTAGAGTTCCTAGATATTTCTCACCCCTACACAGTTTTCCCCTTTTATTAATATCTTACATTATTGTAGCACATTTATCACAATCAATGAGTGAATATTGATATACTAATATTGACTAAAGTTTGTAGTTTACATTAGGGTTCACTATGTTGCACACTTCTGTAGATTTTAGCAAATCTATAATGCCATGTCCACCATTACAATTAAATCTACCATTAAAATTAAATTTTTTAGTCACAGATCAATTGCTTAGTATCTCTGTGCCTTTAAGCAGATTACCTTAACTCAGTCTTTCAATTATGGTGGTTAAATAAGATAACATAGATAAAAATGCAGGTCATAAATACTGACACCTATCAAATGTTATTTTCTTCCATTTTCTTTTGAATAGAAGCCAAAAGATAGAGCTGAATACTTTATATCTTTACTAAAATATAACTTTGCAAGTTTGCAATAACTTAAATGTTTCCTAAATAATGTAACTTTTTTCCCCCTAAATATCAGACATGTTTCTTTGCCCCAAATAGCTATTTTACTGCCACAGTTGTTACTATTAGATCCAGATGACCCTTTTGGTTCAGGTCAATAAAGACGCCAAGTTGCCAGTTGATCTCTATATGGGTCAGCTAGTTCTGCAATAAGAAAAATGGTTATATTGCCACAGATAACACATCTCACTAACTCTGATCATCCATCTCTCAGAGACACTGAAAGAGGCCTCAGTCAACAGTGCAGGCTTTCCAGTGCTTTCTCATCCCTTTCAGAGAAACAACATACTCAAGGATTTCAAGCAGTAGAATGTTCTTAAGTGAAAGCCATTTCCATATAGAGTTTTTGGTAGAAAGATGTTTAACATTACATTTGAGATTAAATAAGCTTTAATGATTCTTTCAAGTGATAACTATAAATTTTCAACATGATACTTATAAACTTATTTAAAATCTAGAAAATAAGTTTGAGATTCTGGAAACAGTACTGTTAAAGGAGAAAAGAATTGACTGTTATAAATCTATTTGAAAACTTGAAGTTTTGTTGGGACTTGACAGAGGAAAAAAACTGAATAATCCTGTAGGGTCTACTAAAAGGAGATTTTTGTTTGAGTTGGTTCTGAAAGTTGTAATGATTGTGTCATAGAATCAAAATCGGTTGTCATAAGAAACACAGCATTAGGGGAAAAGACCTAGTTTGTAGAATGATGTAGTCAATGACCAGGCTGAGTTCAAAGGGGTGATTCAATAAAAGTACAGTAAATGGAAACAATATTTTCTCTTAGCTCTCCCAAAAAATGATTGATTGTAACTTGTCTTTTTTGGAGTGGAAGTCAGATAATACGTGTTTAGGCCTCAAGTTGGCCATATATCCTGGCAGGGAGATAGAGTTAACCAAGAGTGAGCATGTCATAAAGGTGGCATTAAGAGTTCAGAATGGGATAAGATCTGTCCTCCAGAGACAATACTGCAGGTCCACAGGGGTCCTGGTAGTAGCAGGATTTGGAGGGATTAGAATTGGACAAGGGAGGATAGAGTGACAAAAATTTCACAACAATATATATCAGATTAAAAATTAGAAAATATATCAGGTTAACATGTCAAGGGATATATATATATATATATATATATATATATATATATATACACACACACACACATATATATATATATATATATAGTGTATATATGCCAAAGAGTTGGCAAAGAGATCAAGACAAGATGTTTTGGATGAACCAGGTTCTTTCATTTTGACTGATTGGCCAGGTTTCCAGGGTAGGACCCTCTTCCAGGTAATGTTCTGTGGCCCTTATGTATTTAAGTTTCCATTTACTCAGTCATTCATGCATGTAACACCTTCCTGAGTTTTGCTATACACGAGTACCACCATATGATTCTACTTAAGATATTTGCTTACATAGACTAATTTAAAAAAAAAAAAACTTTAAATATCTGTTTACAAAGTAAATCTCATATCACCATTTTAAATGGGCAATATTTCACTATAAATGTAACTATAAATATAATAGAAATAAGGCAAAATTATAAAATTATAATTATGTTGCACTTTTGCTAGGCTTTAATATTGAGTCCACTTCCTCTTTATAGAATGTGATATGATCTTGGCTTCAAATCATTGATAAAGAGTAGTATCAAACTAAATCTCTCTCTTTCTAATTAGAAAAAACTCAAGGGAAATAGAAAAGACATTTTTGCACTGTTATTCAATTTTATTTTTGTTGGTTCCAGGATAGTGTGAAAAATTCTCATATACCATTAAAAATAATCTCATGTACCACCCAAAATCATCTTAAATGTAGTATTTGGGGAAATACTACTTTAAAATAGTTTCTAAAATCTGAAACAACTTTAAAACATTTGTGTGTAAACTTCTGATGATCTATAAAAGCACTGTTGATCCTTATTGAAATAAGAAACACAATATGTAAAGTTTTCTTAGTGTTAACTTCATGCAACTTATGACTATTGTGAGTTTTTCTGTTGTTAAAATGGTTGCTCATGTAATGATGATGGAGAAATTTTTTATTAATACTATATTGAAGATATACAAACTCTTATCCTTCCCTATTTTGAGAAACTTTTCTTTTTGATCCACACTATGATTTTAGAAACCCCTGCCCTAGTCTTTTTATTTATTTTTCTTTTATCTCTAATTTCTATAGTCTTATTGGGTACCTGGTAATTATACATGATAGTGAGATTCATAGTAATGCAATCATCTATGCAGATATCATTATTTGGTCTGTTTCCTTCCCCATATCTCTCCTGACTTAGACTTTTAACCTTGAAAACAGTTGTGAATTTGTGAATTTTTTACTTATTCTTATGCTCCATGTGTTCACTGAAATTTCCTCCTAGTGGAATGGTATATTTAAAGGCTAAAGGTAGAAACAAGAACTAGGCAAGAATTGTATTGTGTATCTAGAAAAACAATTCTTCAAAAATGAAGGCAAAATAAAGATATTTACAAATATACATTTTTAAAAATCATTTGCTGCTGGGAGACTTTTCTTATAGTAACAAAAAGGCTGGTTCAACATATGGAAAACAATCCATGTAATTCACCACATAAATAGAATCAAAGACAAAAATCACATGACCATCTCAATTGATGCTGAAAAAGCATTTGACAAGATCCAAAACTCATTCATGCTAAAGCACTTCAGAAAATCAGAATAGAAGGAATATACCTAAAAACAATAGAAGCAATATACAATAGACCCACAGCCAACATCATATTAAATGGAGAAAAACTGAAAGAGTTCCTATTAAAAACAGGAACAAGACAAGGATGTCCATTATCACCTCTTCTGTTCAATATAGTACTTGAGACTCTAGCCAGAGCAATAAGGCAAGAGAAGGAAATCAAAGGGGTAAAAATAGGAAAAGAAGAACTAAATCTATCCCTTTTTGCAGATGACATAATACTATACTTAGAAGACCCAACAAACTCAACCAAAAAACTTATAGAATTGATCAACAAATTAAGCAGAGTGTCTGGATACAAAATCAATCTTAAAAAATGAGAAGCTTTCTTGTATGCCAACCATAAATCCACTGAAAAAGAAATTCAGAAAACAATTCCACTCACAATAACTCCGAAAAATAAAATACTTAAGGGTAAACCTAAACAAAGAGGTAAAGTACCTCTATAAGGAAAACTATAAAAAGTTGAAAAAAGAAATAGATGAAGACCTTAGAAGATGGAAAGATCTTCCATGCTCGTGGATAGGCAGAATAAATATCAAAATGGCATCCTCCCTAAAATGATCTACAAATTCAATGCAGTACCCATGAAATTACCAAAGTCACTCTTCACATAGATAAATCAGTCCTTAAATTCGTTTGGAACAACAAAAGCCCAGGATAGCCAAAGTAGTTCTTAGCAATAAGAACCATGCAGGAGGTATCACAATTCCTGACTTCAAACTCTACTACAAAGCCACAGTTATAAAAACAGCATAGTACTGGCACAAAAACGGACACATAGACCAATGGAGCAGAATAGAAGACTCAGAAACAGACTCACAGAATTACAGTCAACTGATTTTTGACAAAGGAGCCAAAAACATACGCTGGAAAAAAGATAGCCTCTTCAACAAATGGTGTTGGCAAAACTGGTTAACCATATGCAGGAAATGGAAATAAACCCCATTTTCTCACCCTGCACAAGAGTCAACTCAAGGTGAATCAAAGACCTGGAAGTTAGGTCAGAGACCTTGCAGCTACTTGAAGAGGGCATAGGACCAACACTTCAACACATAGGCACAGGCAAAAACTTTCTCAACAAGACCCCAAAAGCACAAGCAACTCAAAGGAAGATCAATACATGGAATTGCATTAAACTGAAAAGCTTCTGTGCAGCAGCGGAAACTATCAAGAACCTCAACAGAGAGCCTACAGAGTGGGAGAAGATTTTTGCCAGCTACTCTTCTGATAGAGGTCTAATATCTAGGATATATAGAGAACTCAAGAAATGTATAGCTAAGAAAACAAGTAACCCAATCAAAAAATGGGCAAAGGATCTAAATAGACACTTCACAAAAGAAGAAATACAAATAACCAATAAATATATGAGGAAATGTTCTACATCATTAGCAATCAGAGAGATGCAAATCAAAACTACCTTGAGATTTCACCTAACTCCAATCAAAAGGACAATCATAAAAAACACGGACAACAACAAATGCTGGTGAGGGTGTGGAGAAGTGGGAACCCTAATACATTGTTGGTGGGATTGCAAATTAGTGCAACCACTTTGGAAACAGTGTGGAGGATCCTCAAACGAATGGGAACAAACCTACCATATGATCCAGCAATACCACTTCTGGGTATCTACCCAAAAGAATGGAAACCAAACTATCACACCGATGCATGTGTATCTATGTTTATAGGTGCACAATTCACAATTGCCAAACTACGGAAACAGCCAAGATGTCCATCAACAGATGAATGGATTACAAAACTATGGAATATGTACACAATGGAATTTTACTCAGCCATAAAGAAGAACAAAATCATGTTCTTTGCAGGGAAATGGATGCAACTGGAAAACATTATGTTAAGTGAGATTAGTCAGTCACAAAGAGTAAAAAAGCATATGTTCTCCCTGATATGCGGATGCTAGGGAGAAGAAGGGGCATAAGAGGGTCTCCAGATTAAAAAGGAGAAACCCTAGATGAGCAAAGAAATTGACTTAACTGAGGGGGTGGACAGGGGGAGGGAGGGGGACACCCTAATGCACGTGATGTACTTTCATAAATATATCAAGGTTAATTACTAAACTGAACTTGAGAAGGAGGGAGGACGAGGGAGTGGGGTAGAAATGGGGGAAGGGTTAGATGATAAATGTGTGCATATATGCCTTTATCAGCTTGTACCTAACAAAGATGTATGATCACAATGCACCAACTATTATAAAAAATAAAAAATATTGAATAAAGTTTAGTTGCTTACAAAAAATAGAAATAACAGTTATTTGGGTAAATATCTGTTAAAGGATAAAAATATTTTAAATATTTTCTTTAAATTTCCTTTAAATGTATAATGTTAAATAAAGCAAAGTAGCATGGTGGTACATGCCTGTAATCTCAGTT
>PVLC010043071.1:0-12714 GCA_004027655.1 Graphiurus murinus | reverse complement strand
AAGATATTCATAAACTGAAATGAATATTGACATCAAAATAGATGAGTAAAGTGAGTATCCACTGAGGAAGAGTTCTGAGGAGTTCACAATTACCACTGGATAGGTATAGGTTGAATGGATTTTGAAGTTAATCTGTAAATTGGGGCAATTTTTATATTTCATAGACAATCAAACCTGCCAGGGTTCACATAGGTAACAAGCCACTCTCTTGAATGGTGGTTGAGAACATTTGTGTTAAACAAAAACTCAATGGGACATCAAGCAGCTTTAGATTTCTCTTTGGCTATATTGGGGCTTGTGTGTGGTGTTGAACAAAACAGAATGTTGCATTTATTTTTCTCCTAATTTTCACCCCAATAGAAAGCTTCATTTGAAATGTGGCTGATAATGCTATTTCTCTGGGTACTATCACCAAACACTTAAGACATTTCATGGGGAAGAGGAGCATATTATATGTTTATGAGAACAGTTAAGTGTTAATTTGCAGGCACTCTACATGGTTATGGTGAACTTAGTTAATTCAACAGTTCTAGTCTTTGTTTCTCATAATGGATCTCCAGGATACTGTGAGTCCTATTATGAGACTAACAAATAAAATGGATACCTCTTCAAATCAGGACATTTTATAGGGAACTATGCTCCATAATCACAACCATGTCCTAAACAAAGACTTTGAACAGCTGGACTCAAATACTGTTAAGCTATCTTTAGAGCCTAAACTTTGGATTGTTTTGTTTTGATCAGTTAGGTTTATGGAGGCTCTTGTTAAGGAGTCTGTGTCACAATCTTGTTAATATTTACATACAGAAATCACAATGCCACTTAAACGTAGACCTTTAGAACTTTTCATGAAAGTGAAACAAGTTTTTCACTCCCTGATCAGAGAATAAATTCAGTCCTTATATAAGGAACCAAAGCCTGAGCTGAAGCTGTCAGTAAGTAGCCAAGCAGCCTTGGGGAAGGAACCTACTCTTCATTATGTTTCTCTAGAGCAACCTGAAGATAAGAACCTGGCCTCAAAAAGACAAGTAGGTGAAAAAGAAGGTAGTATATGGGCTAAATAGATACAAGGGCAAACCCAGAGACTAAAATGGAAACAGGAATTGATGGAAATAGTCACAGAGAACAGAGGCCAGAACAATTAAGACATGCTAAGAACACAAACACAAATTTGGAATTGTCATTGTTTAGAAATGAACAGCCACAAATGGGAGAGGATGGGGAATTTAATCTAAACACTCAAGAAACAATTTGGTGATTTGGATTATAAAGTAAAAACAAATCTAGACTTATGGAAAATGAGATTTTATTTGAAAATTTTATTACAACAAGGGGGAAAGGACTATTGCAACAGGGAGAATAATTCAACCATAAGAGCTTCCAGCATTCCTATAGCCAGGCATAAGAAGTCATCACTTCTGGGGAAGGGTCAAGAAGCTTGGAAAGAGTCACATAGGGGATTATGATAATTGGGAACATCTTCCCTGAGGTCAGCAGATTCATAGGAGGGGTCAAGGAGAAAGTCAATGTTGGGCCAGATGGAGGGAAGGGTAAAGCTTAAGTGCCTGGAGGAAGGAGAAATTTAATTAATGTTTGGTCAGCAGGCATTTTGTTTTTGCAGATTAGTAAGAATAAATAATTCAGCAAATCTTTCATTAGGCAAAGAATGAAAATGTAAAGTTCTGTGTCTGGCCTGTCACAAGACAAAACAATGATATTAATCTTACTTAAGTCTTATGGGGAAGATTGCCTTTTTGCAGTAATTCTTTCTCAGAACAAAAAGATTTGACAGATTTCCTTAACCATAGCTCTTTTCCAGGAGCAAAGTTTATGGTAACATTAACATTGTTAATATGACTGATATGATACTATTTTCTGCTATTACATGCACAGAAAAAAGAGCTACTTATTTGATCTGGAATATTGGTAGAGGTATTCACAAGGAAAGGTAAACTTTCACTGATTCAGGAGTACAGAAGACCAAGGAAAGAAGATGGAGAAAGACTATTTTAATGTGAAATTATAGGATCAGAAAGCACTATGCCATGGATGATACAGAGGGAAGACAGCAGAAAGCAGCTTCTAAGGGAAGGGAGTAAATAAGATGGGTAGGGAAAGAAAAAACAATGATTATGGATGGAATTATAGAAGTTGACTGTTGTCAGATTACTCGAGGTCTTGAATGCCAGGAGTGAGTAGATTCATTTCAGTTTGTTCCTTTTATGAATAGTGACACCATGAATATCTTTGTGGGTAGATATTTCTTTATGCATATGTGCTCATCTTGGCATATAACTAGAGATGAATATCTGGGCTTATTTCTACCATTATGTCTTATGTATATCCATTATTTTTGTTTCATCTGTAGTTTATTTCTTGCCCACCTTTGTAGTACTGCTTGAGATTCATTTCATTTTGTTATTCCATTAGTTATGATATTTGTGTGTCAAGCCTATTATCTATTATTATCAATACATTTAAATGTGATTTTCTATCAAAGTTGTATATATTTATTCTCACCAACACACATACACACACACACACACACACATACACACACACGTTGCACATACACACATACAATCTTTATCCATACAACCCCATCTCCTATGTTAAATCAGCTGGAATTTTAAATACATACTGTTTTAATACACATTATACAGTACAATTATTCACATTAATAGATTTACTTGTAACTTTATAAATGTGGTATGTATATAGTTTTTAATATTCCTTAAGAATATTAAAAAGATGTCTTTAATATTGCATAGAATCTAGTACTGCTAGATTAGTACTAGTCTACTTTTAGCTCCTTTTATAAGAACACATTTCTTTCCTTCATAAAACTCTTTATTCTATAACCTAAGAGGAAGGAAAATTTGGCAGAAAATATATAAACAATAAAATTATTAATATTACATTTGATGTATACTTTCAATATGAAAAACTTGTTACATTATAGCTCTGAAATGTTTTTTGATCATTTTACTAAAACATTGTGTCTTTTTATCAATATTTCCTACTAGAGGCTGCATCATTAATTTGGTTACCTTTAAGTCTTTGTTGATGATCTCCTTCAACTACTGTCGTATATATAAGCCAGTAGCTTTAGTCTTTGCCAAGTAAGTCCAACGACTTTCTTCTCTAAATTTTTCTGTGAATGGAACATAGTTTCTCATTTCTTATCATACTTTTTTTGTAGAAAACTGGACATTTTTAAGTGATAATATGGTTACCCTGGAAACCAAATTCCTCCTCATGCTCATGAGATTTGATGGTTGGCATGGGTTGTAATTGTTTAAGGGACTTCTTGAAACCTATTGTGAAATGACTAAATATGCCATGTGTGGTGTCCAAAGTCTTTCTTCATTTTCTCTATGTTCAGATGGTAAATTGATAGAGATTGTTTTAAATTCTTTTTTTTTCTTACTCCCTGCCCTTCCCCATACATGATGTTTAAATTGGCATTGGTAATTATTTTGCATATTTACCTAGCATCAATTGAAATGCTTCCTTCATCAAGTTTCCACCCCACCTCCCACATTCAGGCCCTCTATCATTCCACTGGGCTTTCTCCTTTTTCTGGAGTCCCTTTTGTATCTCAATTTCTCCTTAGCTTCAATTTTTGTTACTGGCTAATCTTACTTAGCGTAATATTCTCTAGATCCATCTATTTTCCTCAAAAAGGACATAATTTTTGGGTTTTTTTATGGCTGTGTAGAATTCCATCACGTGTCTATCTCATTACTTCACAATTTATACATCTCTTGATGGACATGTAGGTAGGCTCTATCATTTGGCTATATAAATTATTCGGCTATAAACATGCATGTGTCTTTCCTTTGGAAAAACACCCAACAGTGGTGTAGCTGGATTGTATGGTGGTTCCATTCCCAGTTTTCTGATGAGTCTCCATGCTGATTTCCATAGTGATTGCATTAATTCACAATCCTACCAACAGTGTACAAAAGTGCCAATTTTCCACATCCTAGCCAGCATGTTTTATTATTTGTATTCTTGATATTTGATGTTCTATTTGGGATTATATGGAACCTCAGTGTAGTTTTAATTTGAATCTCTGTGATTGCTAATGATGTTGAATATTTTTTCATATATTAGTTGGTTATTTGTATTTTTCTTTTCAGAATTGTCTATTTAGTTCAACTGCCCATTTTTATTGTGTTATTTGTTTTTAGTGTTAACTTTTTAAAGTTATTTGCGTATTCTACATATTAGTCCTCTATCATAGGAGTAGCTAGCAAAGATTTCTCATTCTGTAGGCTCTCTTTATACTATTGATGGTTTCCATTTCTAAAAAGTAGCTTTTTCATTTAGTGCCACCCCGTTTATTAATTTTTGTTTTAATTTCCTGAGCTTTTGTGATCTTCTTGAGGAAATTTATGTTAGTACCTAGATGTTGGAGTGTTAGCCTCATACCCCCTTCTGGTAATTGCAAAGTCTCTGGTCTAATTTCCACATCTTTGATCCATCTTGGGTAGATTCTTGTTCAGGATAAGAGGTTGGTGCTTAATCCCATCCTTGTACAAATGAATAACCAGTTTCTCAACACAGTTTGTTGAAAAGACTGTCTTTTCTCCAGGAAATGTTTTTGACATTTTTGTCAAAAATCAGCTGGCTGTAAATACGTCCATTTGTTTTTGTATCTTCTATTCTGTCCCATTGGTGTGTCTTCCTGTTTTTGTGACAATACCATGCTGTTTTTATTACTATAGTTTTGTAGTATAATTTGGATATCATGATGCCTACTGTATGTTCTTACTGTTTACAATTGCTTTGGCTATTCTAGTCATTTGTTTTCCATATAAATTTTACGACTGATTTTTCTAGCTCTGGGAAGAATGACATTGATTTTTTTTATTTTATTGATGCATTGTAACTATACATCATATAGAGATTCAGATTAATAGAAACACACATGCACACAGCACTTATTGTGTGATTCTCTCCAGGTACCACCCAACATCCCTCTTTCTCCATAGATAATGTTAATATTTATATAGATAACATCATATATGAACAAAGGATTAGTTGAACTGTTGTCATCATCAGATCTTCCCTTTCACCTTACAACCTCTCTCCCCAAATCCCCTTCCACTCTTCTACTGGTATCTCTCCTCATATATCTGACATCCCCCCCTTTTTTCCCAGCTCCTCTTTAGCTTCACATATGATTGAAAACTTATGATCCTTTATTTTCTGTGATGGGAAAAATCTCACTTTGCATAATATTTTCTAATTCCATCCATTTTCTTGCAAATGACATAATTGTGCTTTTTTTTTAAGTTTTAGTCGGTATTGCACTGAATCTATAGATCAATTCTGGTAGAACATTCATTGTGATAGTATTTTTTCTGCCTATCCAAGAGCATGTAAGATCTCAACATCTTCTAAGATCTTCAATTTCTTTCCATAGTGTTTTATAATTTTCATTGTAGACGTCTTTTACTACCTTGGTTAGATTCAATCCTAAGTATTTTTGTTTAGTTTATTGTGGATGGAGTTGTTTTCTGAATTTCTTTTCAGTGGATTCATCATCTGTGCATAGAAAAGATAATGGCTTTATAAATTGATTTTGTATTCAGCTACTTTGCTGAATTTATCATCTCTAGAAATTTTTTGGTTGAGATTTGGGGGATTTCTAAGTATAGAATCACGTTATATACAAGTAAAGATCATGTAAATTATTCTTTTCCTGTTTGCATTTCTTTTATTTCCTTCTCTTGCCTTATCACTACGGCTAGAATTTTGAGTACTACATTGAGGAGTGGTGATAGTGGGCATCCTTGTCTTATTTATGGCTTTAAAGGAAATTATTGCAGCTTTCCAACATTTAGTATAATGTTGGCTTTAGGTTTATTGTATATTGTCTTTATGATGTTGAGATAAGTTCCTTCTATTCCAATTGTGTGTGTGTGTGTGTGTGTGTGTGTGTGTGTGTGTGTGTGTGTGTGTTACTGGAGATTGAACCCAGGGGCTTTATATCTCTGAGCTACACCCACAGCCATATTTCTTTTTTTTTTTTTTAATTTTGAAGCAGGGTACCACTAAGTTGAAGAGGGCCTCACCGAGTTGCTGAGGCTTACTATGAAGCTACAGTCCTATTGTCACAGCCTCCCAGGTACTAAGATTACAGGCATGTGCTATCACCCCAAGTTTTCAGTGTTTTAACATGAATGAGTGTTGAATTTGCTAAATGCATTTTGATCATCTATTGACAAGATTATGTGATTTTTGCCCTTAGTTCTATTTACATGGTAAATTACATGTACTGATTTACATGTTGAATCATACTTGCATCCCTACAATGAAAACAACTTGGTCATGGTGTACAATTTTCATGAAGTGGTTTTGAATGTATATCATTAATATTTGGTTTAGAATTTTTAATCTATGTTCATCAAGGATATTGGTCTGTAATTTTCTTTTCTTGAGGTGTCTTTATTCAGTTTTGGTATTAAGGTGTTACTGACTTCACAGAATGAGTTCAGAAGAATTACATTGATTTCTATTCCATGGAATAATTTGAGAAAGAATGGACTTAGTTCTTCTCCTTAGTTCTTTTCCTAGAATTCAGCTAGGAATCTGTCTGGACCTGGACTTTTCTTTGATGGAAGGCTTTTTTTTTATTGCTGTTTCCATCACTTGATTCAGATGCAAATTCCCCTCCAGGTGTGAGCCTGTGAAAACAAACAAGCTGTCTACTTATGAAATGCAATAATGGGATAGGAAAGGATGCACATTCCCATTCAAAGAGGGAGCAAGAGGAAGGTGGAAAAGAGTAAGAGGCCTCAAGTATAGATAATATTATTCAACAGACTGAATAACATTAATTCATAAGACATATGAATGATCTCCCTTGACTCCATGTTCCTCATTCTGTGCATACCAGGATTAGAGGTTTGATCCCCAAGGAACCAGCCAGACATGATTCTATGTCATTGCTGGAATCAGCCTACGCAGCAGTTGTCATAGGTTAGAGTCTCATGCCTAACTTTCCCCAGGCTGGCATTGCACAGTGATGTCCCTACAGTTCTGGGGTCTTGGAGGTGGTCCTGAGGACACAGCTCTTCTAATATTAGTGGAGATTCTATGTGGCAAGTGTGCCCTGCTGCAGGTCTCTGTAGCAACCTTTGAAATCTAGGTGGAGGCAGCCATGCCTCAACAGCTGGTACATTTTGCCTGCCTGTAGAATTAGCACCCTGTGGATGTCACAAAGTGTTATGGCCTGCTACTTGAAGACTAGTGATCAGCGTCAAACCTAGGCACATTTGAACCACAGCTAGGGCAGTCAAAAAGTTCTATACCCGGCTGGGTGCAGTGCTGCATGCCTGTAATCTCAGTTCTTGGGAGACTGAGACAGAAGGATCACAGGTATGAAGCCAGCCTCAGCAACCTTGTGAGACCCTTCACAACTTAGTGAGGCTCTGTTTCTAAATAAAAATAAAATAGGGCTGGGAGTATAGCTCATTGGTAGAATGACTTTGGGTGCAATTCCCCTGTACCAAAAAAAGTGCTATATCAGAATGTAGGATCTAAGGAAGAGCAAGGCAGCAAGCCACAAGGTCCTGTTAATATGCTGGGCCTCATTTTAGAAAATTTTCTGCCCTCAGTTCACCAGCGTTGTGTTTCTTTACCAGTAGGGTAGTCTCAAAGAAATCTGTTTGCTTTGGTCCTGTGGATTGAATCCAGGGACATTCTACCTCCAAAATACACTTCCAGTCTTGATTTGTTTAAATTTAAATTAACATTTATTTTGTTACAATACATTAATCATATAAAGAGAAGATACAGGATCTCACTAAATTATTGAGGCTGGATTTGAACCCGCTATTTTCCTGTCTCAGCTTCCCCAGTACTGGAATGACAGGTGTGTGCCAACCAGCCAGACTTCAAAGAATTCATAAATGTTTTGTGTGCATTTTTCCATTGTTAATGAATAGCACCCATTTTTCTTCTATCCATACTAAACTCTTTAACCAATGGTCACTTGGTCAAATCTTTGGTTTTCTTCCCTAAACACAGTTCTTTACTCGTTACATGTCCAGGCTGAGAATTTTCTAAATCTTAACATTCCAATTCCCTTTTGATTATCAATTCTGTCTTGAATTATTACTCTACATAGTTAAGGGCAACCAATGCGAATCGTGTGCACTTTCCTACTGTTTCAATCAGCATTCTCACTGATGTTACACAAAATACTCAATAACCACAACCTAAAACAGAGAGGATTTATTTGGGGTTTTACAGTACTAGAGGTTTTAGAGGTTTCAGTCCATGTTAGGCCAGGTCGGGTCTGTGAATCAAAGGGCATGGTGTCAGGAAGCAGAGAGAAAGCTTGTTGTCAGCTCATGGCAGCTGAAGAGAGAGAGGAGAAGGCAGCTGCAGCAAACTGCCCCAGAAACACTGCCCCAGGCCACATCCCAAGAGATCCCTCCCCAGCAACAAATTCCCATCTCCAAATGGCTGCCTTGTCTACCATGAAGTCCAGAGGTCATTCTAAATCCAAACCAGGACAGCTACTTACAGATTTCTTCTGCTAAATATGCTAGCTCATGATTGTTAAATACTTTCTTCCATAATCCTATGTTCTAGGTAATTTTAAATGGATCAAATAAAAAAAACTTTTTAAATATAAAATAAATCCTGAAGGAAACAGGTATGATGACTTATTAGAAAGATAGATTTATGTTTATTGTAAAAAAATTGTTTTTCTAGTGGAAAAACTTTTAAAAAATCTAACTAGATTAACTGCAAGCTAGACTACTAACTTTAGATATAGCACAAAATCAACTAATTGCTTTGAGAGATTTTGTGTGGTACTGGGGATTGAACCAAGTGGCACTCTACCTCTGAGCTATATCCCCAGCTCTATTTCAACTTTTATTTTGAAGCAAAGTATCACTAAGTTGCAAAGTGGTTCACTAAATTGCTGGCCACAAACCTGAGATTATCCTGTCTCAGCCTCCCATATTCTGGGATTACAAGCATGTGCCACCATACCCTGCTTTTGACATTTTAAGAAGGTAGTAAAGTACTTTATTGATTAGAAAAATAAAATCCAGGGAGTTTGTACAAAAACAATAAATGGAAATTGCCCAAACTGTTCTATAAGCAACATGATATAAATTCATTTTCCCTCTAGGTTAGCAAGGGAACTAATGTTTATTTATGGGCAATTCCTTAGAAATAATGTAACCAAAACTCAGTACTTGCCCCAATTTACCAAATCAAATACTTGGGACAAGGCTCCAAGAAGAAGGGAAAAGAATTTTTTGATTTCCTAGAAAATGAGAAAACTTTGGAACAAGAGTTCAAAAGGAAAAAAAATCTAACTTTCTCAAACCCAAGGGAAAAAAAATCCTTCCTTTCAAAGCTCCAGGTATTTATTAGAAAACATAATTCATTTCTACATGGTCCTTGAAATAAGTTCCTTAGACTTGCTGGCACCAGCTCTTCATTCCTTTGGTCAGTAAATTGGTGAGAACGTGCTACTTGGTAACATAGTAAGAAGGAGAAGAAGGAGGGAAAAAACATGTCAGTTTCAAAGCCAGACACCTGTTATTCTACGTACAAGGTTATAATTATGAGTTCTAGCAATCTGTTTTTTTAATATAATTTTATTGGTGCACTGTAGTCTCATATCATAATGTAGTTGAAAGTGGCAGGGACATAAACACACACAGCCTTTGGTGAACTTCCCCCAGACTTTGTCTCCATTCCCTTCCCTCCCCCATACATGGTACCAAGATTGAGATTGATAATTTCACATATGTACATAAATTCAATGGAAACGTTTCCTTCATTAATCCCCCACATCAACCTCCCCTAGACCGCCTCCATTTCTCCACTGGGGTTTCTTTTTATCTAAAGTCCCTCGTATAACTTCATTACTCCCAATAGTACACTGAGAATCCATCTAACTCCAATTAGAATGGCAATCATCAAGAATACAAACAGCAATAAATTCTGGCAAGGATATGGTGAAATAGGAACTCTTATACACTGTTGGTGGTATTACAAATTAGTGCAGACACTATAGAGATCAGTTTGGAGATTCCTCATAAAACAAGAAATGGATCCACCATACAATCCAACTATACCACTCCTCAGTACTTTTCAAAGGGACTGAAATCAGAATATTTTAGTGATACATGTATATTTATAACAGAACAATTCACAGTAGCCAGATCAAGGAACCAACATAGATGACCATCAACACATAAATGAATTATAAAATAATGGGGTATACACACAACAGAAGTCTACTCAGCAATATGTCTTAAAGAATACTTAGTTATAAACCCTTATAGAACTCAGTTCACACTTATGTTTACCATATTGCCTTACTTGTGAATTGTCAAACAATATTCCAGAGAAACCATGAATATCACATAAAGATATAAACATTACACATTTATTTTAAAAAACATATTTAAGGGATAAAAAGCCTAATATTTCTTCCTCTTATCTAAAGTCTTCCTGTAAAAACAAAATGATTTAAAAGGCTGCATTTTTAAAAATTCCAATCTAAACAATAGGTAGAAAGAAGCAGTTCATCTACTACAGAGAAGCAGGTAGACCTTTGTAGTTTTTATCAAAGACTGTTGGCATTACGCCACATAAACAATCATATTTGGTAACCATCAATTTTATTTGGAAAAGCCTTTACTAATGGGCTTTTATAGCAAAATAAGAGATTTTTTCTTGTGGTACTGGGGATTGAACTCAAGGGCATTCTACCTCCAAGCTATACCTCCAGCCCTATTTTTTATTCTTTATTTTGAAACAGGGTCTCAATAAGTTGTGGAGTGCCTCACTAGGTAGCTGAGGCTGGCCTTGAATCCGGATCCTCCAGTCTCAGCCTCCCAAATGCTGGGATTACAAGCGTGCACCACCACGCCTGGCTAGAAAATAAGGGATTTTAACTGAGTGAACATTTGTAAACATCTACCTATATATTCATCTAACATATATTTTGGCAGCTATTTTTGATTACCCATGGAAATAAAGTATAGCTAATATTTTAAATTATTGCTTTTTCTAAAAATACTAAAAGTTGCTAAAATACTAAAATACTAAAAGTTGCAATCCACTAAAAGTGGATTGTAATGGAAATCATATCTTAAAAATATAGAGATAAATATTATTTCGATTTGTTACAATACCAAAAAATATATATTACCAAACTGTTTGTTTGTTTGTTTGTTTGTTTGTTTGTTTGTTTACTGGGAATTGAACTAAGGGGCTCCAACTCTAAGCTACACCCCCAGCCCTATTTTTTTAATTCTTTATTTTGAAACAGGTTCTCACTAAGTAGCAGAGGGCCTCACTAAATAGCTGAGGCTGGCCAAAAACCTGCTATCCTCCTGTCTCAGCCTACCAAGTACTGGGATTACAAGCTTGTGCCACCACACCCAGCTGTTACCAAACTTTAAAGACAATTGTATTACCAGCAAGTTCATATTAACTTGTTATAGATTTACTAAAGTTATGTGAATCAAAAGGCATTTCAGCTAGTTTAATAGTTTTTATGTCATATGAGTGCTTACTTAAATATAAGCCAATTTGATACCTTGCTAGCAAACAATATGTAATTACATAGGCATTACCAGAAGTCGAGAGTGCACTGTAAAGTGATCTCCTATGCATGCATGGGTAACATTCCTAAGGACAAAATAAATTTGTAAAAATAAACTAACTTGCAGTTTGGGCAAAACATTGGAAGAAGCCACTAAACTGTCTCTGTCCATCTTAAGAAAAATGACTAAAATTATAGAGGTAGAAAACAGCCAAGAGCTATGCAAATGTAGATTTAGCTGAGCTGTGTTAGCCACAGAACCATTCAAAATTTTTTCTTTGTCATTTTTTTTTTTTTTTGCACTGGCCTGGACTGGGGGTAGATTTTTATATTCCATTCTTAACATGAGGAAGTATGAGAGCTAAAACAATTCTAAGATTTTAATTTCAAAGGGGCTCAGTTTCAAGTCTTCATGGCCTAATCACCTCTCAAAAGTACCAACCACCCCTTAATACAGTTCAATGGCAAGTGAATGAGTATGGAAGGGGAAAACATTCAAACCATAGCACATGCAATCACTATTACATCAATCCAATAAGGCAATAAGGATGATGTGAAGGCAAAATCTAAGGGAGAATTGACAGGGAGGGAAAATGAAATGAGATTAAAGAGAAAATTCAGAGGTAAACAAGAAAAACATGGTATATTAAATCTATATTGAGAGAATGACAGATGACCAGGATGCCCATTGGCCAGTAGGAGAGTGCCATTGACTAGGATGGGCATTTCAGAAAGAATGGGCAGCAATTTCAAAAACTTGAATAATGTATAGAACTGAAAGATGAAATCTCATTTCATGTGCTGTCCAAAGACAGTGTGTGGGAGGGAGGGGCTTAATATTGATGGAACACTGCATAAAAAAGAACATTTCAATATGTAGACAATATAATAGGAAGGTGATATTAACTGGGGGAAAATGAAAACTAAGAATTAGTGACAATCATAAACCAGGGAAAAGGTGACTTTAATAGAACAGGAGAGAAAATGAATATTAAATGAGCCAAAAAGAAGTGACAGACTGATAGAAATGGAAGAAGTCATCATAAGGTTTCTGGAAATGAATAGAGGAAAGATAGTATCTGGTGGTATCACTCATTTCAAAAACAGACTTCAAG
>PVLC010043070.1:0-12695 GCA_004027655.1 Graphiurus murinus | reverse complement strand
GTGGTGGCGCACGCTTGTAATCCCAGCATTTGGGAGGCTGAGACCGGAGGACCCGGGTTCGCGGCCAGCCTCAGCTACCTAGTGAGGCACTCCGCAACTTAGTGAGACTCGGTTTCAAAATAAAGAATAAAAAATAGGGCTGAGGGTATATCTCGGAGGTAGAATGCCCCTGAGTTCAATCCCTAGTACCGCAAAAAAAAAAAAAAAAAAAAAAAAATTTAGAAAGGGGGATGCTGAGAGTATAGCTTAGAGATAGAGAATGCCTCTGAGTTCAGTCCCCAGTACAAAAAAAAAAAAAAAAAAAAAGAGCTTGGGATGTAGCTCAGTGATAGAGCAAGTGCAAGGCCCTGAATTCAATCCCTAATATTGGGAGTGAGGGAGAGATCATTTTAACTTCTCTTTAACTGGGTAGTTAATTGGACTTTATTATGATAGCCAATGTATTCAGACTTATTTCCAATACATAATTTTGTGCTTTTTATTTAGCAATCTGGTGGGCTTTTTTTTTTAAATTCCCTTTTCCCTGCTACAGGTTTAGAAGTTATATATTCTTTTTCTTCTAGTGAAACATTTAATGTATCTACTTGTCTTAAAAGTCTGAAACATTGGTTTCATCATCTTTCCTTCCAAATAATACAAGGACCTTAGAACTCTCACATATTAATAATTTCCTTCATCTCCTACGTGTTGTCCAACATTTTATTTTCTTACTTTATATCTTGCATATTAGTTATTGGTTTGTGTATGGGGGAGATTGAAGGTTGAACCCAGGAGCATTCTACCTTTGTGCTACACCCCCAAGCCCTTTTATGTTTTTTGAAACAGGGTTTTGATAGGTTGCTAGAGTCTTCCTACTCTCTGAGGCTGTCCTCAAACCTGTGATCCTTGTGTCTCAGCCTCCTAAGTACTAGAATTACAGGTGTGAGTCACCATACCTGCTAGTTATTGTTTACTCTGTCATTGCTTGTTCAGGTTCCCATTTGTGCCAGTTTTTTGTTCACCATTACTTCTCGGATCCTGCCTTTTCTGTATTTAATTTCCTTCTTATTGAAGTCTTATTACATTCTTTCAGCAAAGGTTGTAAAGAATGAATTCTGTCCTTGTAGGAAAGTGTTTATCTTACCTTATCTATTAAATGATACAGAATTCCTTTCCCTCAGCATCTTGAAGTTACACTTTCATTAACTTCTGATCTTTCTTGTTGGTTTTGAGAATTCTGTTTATCAGTTTATATTTCTAAACAATAAATGTATTTTTTCTCTCAAGTTGCTATTAGATTTTCTGTGTGGTTTTTCTCGGTCTGCATTTGTATTTATCCTGTTAAGCCTTTCTGTGGTTTTTAATCTGATGATTTATGGCTTTCATTTATTCTGAAAATTTTCTCAGCTACTACTTTTTAATATTATAGTGCTTCCACTAAAAACAAAATGAACAAAAAAAACCCCTCATCTCTCTACTTGAGTCATTTCCACACTTCTTTCATCTGTTCTCTTATCATATTTCATCAATTTGCAGACCTCCTGTTTTGTTTTTTACATTTTGACATCTCTGAAATAGCATACTATAATTTAATTGGCATTCTTTTTAGTCTTTATTTATTTATTTTTATTTATTTTTGTGTGTGTGGTATTAGGGATTGAACTCAGGGGTGTTCTACCTCCGAGCTATACCCCCAACCCTATTTTTTTATTCATTTTGAAACCGGGTCTCACTAAGTTGCAGAGTGCCTCACTAGGTAGCTGAGGTTGGCCGTGAACCCAGATCCTCCGGTCTCAGCCTCCCGAATGCTGGGATTACAAGCGTGAGCCACCACGCCCGGCTTCTTTTTAGTCTTTAAGCATCATTATTTAATTGGCAGCATTTTAAATTTCTTGTTAGTATAAAAAATAATAGTGCAACTTAAAATTACTCCAACTTTGTATAATTTATCTATTTATTTTTATTTTATTTTATTTTATTTTTTTGCAGTACTGGGGATTGAACTCAGGGGCGTTCTACCTCCGAGCTATACCCCCAGCCCTATTTTTTATTCTATATTTTGAAACCGAGTATCACTAAGTTGCAGAGTGCCTCACTAGGTAGCTGAGGCTGGCTGCGAACCCGGATCCTCCAGTCTCAGCCTCCCAAATGCTGGGATTACAAGCGTGCGCCACCACACCCGGCTCAACTTTGTATAATTTAAAAAGAGTAATTTTTTGTTTGGCTGTGCTTTAATGTCTCAACCATTGAGTTTATATTCTCTTGATTACATTTGGGACTTTGTAAGTTCTATTTGGTACTTTTTAAAATTTATCCTTTTTTCACTGTAGCTTGCTCTTTTGGTAAATTCAAATCCCTTTTTTCTTCAAAATTTTAAACATATGCCTTTGGATTGCTCTTTTGTCTGAAATTCTAATTCTCTTAATGTTGTTGACTCTCTTTCAAAGTGGTTTGTTTCTTGGGTCATTTATAGCAATAATAGGCTTAAGATAGGTTTAGGCTTGTTTTTACATGAGAATTCTGTGTCACCTAAGAAGATCTTCTGTTTAAAGCTTCAGAAATCCACTCACAAAGGACCAATTTTAATGATTCAGCTTTGAGTGCTCCTAGACTAAATGATACTACAAATGTAGACCTCATACCTGAGAGCGACACTCCACATCCCTTCATGGCACTATTTTTTTTATTTATTAGGTAGGAAATATTTCCCAGAACCTCATGGTAGGAACCAAAGTTCCCAGCATTTTGGTGGTGTTTCCTTATGGAAAAGCTTTTTTACCATCTACAGTGTACATATACATGCTTGCTAGCATGTGTGTCTTAAACTCTTTTCAACATTTTCTCACTTAATAGTATTTTGGGCATTTTCTTCTGTCATTTTTGTTTATTACCAGGAGAGTATGTAAGGATATAATCTTCATAAGTAAAAACGTGGAGTTCTAGTCACCTAGAAGGGTAGGGGAAAGCATAAAGGCTTTCCTCTAAGACTCTTCCTTTCCAGCCTTTCAGTTCCAAATCATATATTTCTCTTCTGTATATTGGCCATTCAGAAAAGAAATGAAACTTATGAATTGTTTTAATTTGTTTAATAATATGCCAGGATTATTATATAGAATAATGTCTACAAATACATAGGTAAATCCCCTTCCTCTTAATCTTTTATAAAGCTTTCAGCTTTTAATTAAATTATTTAAATTATATAAACAGTGAGTAATTCATTATTAATTTGTTAAGGACCCTTTCCTTTTAGACTCATTTCTGCGGAACCGTTCAAGCTCTGACCATGAAGCTACGGCTATGATGAAAGCTCAGTTTATGAGTCTCTGGGATGGATTGGATACTGATCATAGCTGCCAGGTATTTGAGCAGAGCTGTGTTGCCCTAAACATTTTTATTTTTGTTACTCATGGAAAATTTAATGGGCTGCTTGTTAATACTTATGTATTGTATTTAAGTTTTTTCCATAATTTTTATACTTATTAAGTGATAAGGATCTGAAAGAATGTAGTTTGTATAAGTCATCCATTTTGAGGGCTTCATGTTTAACAAAATGTTAACAGATGCAATGGAGAAGAGAAAAGCCAGGGTAAAGCCTCTCCTGGGGATTATCAGAATCACTATGCCAAGGAAGAGGACGGGACTAGTGTCTATGGGTGTTCTGTATGTAATTCTTTTTTATTGTTCTTCTATTCAACTCCTAACCAAAATTCCTTATTGCATTACATTGTGGAACTAACATTTCTCAAACTTATATGTACATATATTTTATTCCTCTTGATGGCGGACTCAGCTAATTAAAAGTAATTTGGTAGTTAAGTGTGGTGGCACATGTTTGTAATCCCAGTACTTGGGAGGCTGAGACAGGAGGATTGCAGGTTCTCAGCTAGCCTCAGCTACTTAGTGAAACCCTCCACAACTTAGTGACACATTGTTTCAAAATAAAAGAATAAAATTGGGCTGGGGATGTAGCTCAGAGGTAGAATGCCTCTGGGTTCTATCCCCAGTACCACACACACACACACAAAAATTGGTTCTGAGGCTCTTGAATGTCATTAAATGTAAAGAATAGATAGAAATAAGCCTGATATGGTGATGCACACCTGCAATCCCAGTGTTTGGGTAGCTGAGACAGAAAGATCTCAGGTTTGAGGCCAGCCTCAGCAACTTAGTGATGCTCTCAGCAACTTAGCAAGACCCTGTTTCCAAGTAAAAAATAATAAAATAGGGCTGGGGAGATAGCTCAGAGATACAGTGCCCCTGGTTCAAACCCCACTACAACCAAAATAAAAAGAATGGAAGTAGAATATAAGATTTGGTGGATAATTTAACTTACTCTGGAGTTATATTTTAGAAATTTGAAACCTCTTAGGCAGAAATGATGTTAGAGAAATAGGTTTCCATATAGTATCAGTAAGTTTCATTTTGGGTAGCAGATGTATTATGATTATTATTATTATTGATTATATTGGGTTATATTGTGATATTGATATCCTTCAGAGATGTACTTCTTTTGAATATTTTTGTTTTCATTTGTGTGGATTTTTAAATTTGATTGTTTTTTCCTTTCTACATCATTTATAAATAAGTAACATACAACAGGCATGGTGGTGCATGTCTATTAGTACTTGGGAGGCTAAGATAGGAGGATTGGAGGTTCTAGGCCAGCCTCAGCAACCTAGTGAAACCCTGTTTCAAAATAAAAAAATGAAAAGGGATGGGGATAGAGCTCAGAGGTAGAATGCCCTTGGGTTCAATTCTTAGTACCCTCCAAAAAAAAAAAAAGTAATATAGATCTAGAAGTTGGCAAGGCCATCAACATTTTTTTTTCCTTTGTTTTTTAAAAATCATTTCCCAGAGTCGGGCATGGTGGCACACGCTTATAATCCCAGCATTTGGGAGGCTGAGACCAGAGGATCCGGGTTCGCGGCCAGCCTCAGCTACCTAGTGAGGCACTCCGCAACTTAGTGAGACCCTGTTTCAAAATAAAGAATAAAAAATAGGACTAGGGGTGTAGCTCGGAGGTAGAATGCCCCAGAGTTCAATCCGCAGTGCCACAAAAAAAAAAAAAATCATTTCCCTTCCTCCTGGGAATGGAACCCAGGATCTCACACATGCTAAGCAAGCGCTTTACCCAGCATTTTGATGTTTATTTTTATTGTCTTACCTATATTTAGTTGGATTACTTGAGGTTTTATTTAGGTTTGAGAAAGTATCACCTGCAGTGCTGATAGTGCAATGAGATGATGATGTGAAGTTTAGAGAAAAAAATACTTGATATATACTACTATTGCCAGAATCCTCAAACTTAAGGGGAAATGCTTCTCTTTTTAACATTATTAAGGGACTTGAAGGATCCCTCCCACATATACTCCCAAATTAAAGTAACCATATTTTATAAAATGAAATAGTCCTCTAAAAATCTTTATAATTCTTTAGTAATGGTACTTGCAACTGAACAGTATATATTTTAGTTACTAAAAATCAGATGAAATGCATTAGTCTTTCCAGATTTGCTATTACTCTCTTTAGGATTAATTTCAATTTTATCTGTAAATATTTATATAATACTAGATTAAAATTTGATCTCTTATACAGGATTTAGTTATCTTTTAAGTCCTAGTAATAATGATCTCAAGTAGCATTACCGATAGAATTTAATACCTTATTTTGTCTTTGTATATTTAGGTCATAGTGATGGGAGCTACTAATCGTCCTCAGGACCTTGACTCGGCTATAATGAGAAGAATGCCTACAAGATTTCATATCAACCAGCCTGTAAGTAGTCTTGATTGTATTATGAATAGCTAAATATTTATCTTTTTAACAGGTCTTTGGATTTTTAAGAAGGGACGATTTTATTTCCTAGGATTCATCTATGGCAGACAGGGAAGAAATGGAATAGGAAACATAATTACTTTTGTATCCTTTTTACTATCTTCTTTGCTTTCTTATTTTTATCTCAAGATCAGTGTGTTTGCTTCTCTTCCAAGAATGTAATTACTTTTTTTATATTTTTGTAATTACTTTAAATTTGCCTATAGTGATTTACTTTAGGAAAATACATTAAAAAATCTGAATTATAGTTTTGAATTAGCATAGAATAAAATTGGAGAAATTGAGGTTAAAGGATTGGTTTATTCTGAAGGCTTAGCATGAAGAACAACTGGGATTTGATTAATTATTGGTAGATGTAATCAGTGTTTCCCCCTGACCAGATGCTGATTCCTAAAGCTAGGATACTAGACTTTTTTTTTTTTTTTTTTTTTTTTTTTTGCGGTACTGGGGACTGAACTCACGGGCATTCTACCTCTGAGCTATACCCCCAGCCCTATTTTGTATTCTTTATTTTGAAACTGAGTCTCACTAAGTTGCGGAGGGCCTCACTAGGTAGCTGAGGCTGGCCGCGAACCCGGATCCTCCGGTCTCAGCCTCCCGAATGCTGGGATTACAAGCGTGCGCCACCACGCCCGGCTCTAGGATACTAGACTTTTAAGAATGCAAATGCGTGGGTGGTGTTGAACCATTACTTCTAGCATTCTCTCTCTTTTTTTTTTTTTTTGGTGGTGGTACTTGGGATTAAACCCAGAGACATACTACCTCTGAGCTATACCCCCAGTCTTGTTTTACTTTTTATTTTGAAACAGGGCCTCACTAAGTTGCTGAGGCTGGCCATAATGAACCTGACATCCTCCTATCTCAGCCTCCCAAGTACTGGGATTACAAGTGTGCACTACTACACCTAACTCTAGCATTCTTTTTATTAGTTAAGAAGTACCCTCAGGGGCTGGAGATGTAGCTCAGTGGTAGAGCACTTGCCAAGAAGTACCTACTAGTAGATGATTGACTTCTTAAATATCTTGAATTTTGTCTGTCTTCAGATTGAAGAAAAAAGAAAAGAACAGGTTTCTGTGGTAGATAATATGGTCCATAAAATTAGCATAAAAAATTAGCATCTTACGTTTATAGCCATTAAGAGGAACTTTTAGTTTATCATTTCTTTCTGGTTTGAGAATAAAAATATAATTCCATTTATAATCTTTGGCTGAAAATTATTTGTCCGACTTATATCCCAGAACTTATAAAATCAGCTTGTGGTAGTAACCATGGTCTCCTGAAGATCAATACGGTAATCTGTATATAAAATTATTCTAATAAACTATTTGTTACAATTAGAAACTGATTCCTCTGAGGATATGCACATAGTCACTGTGTTTGAAAATTACCTTATAAATCAGTGAAGAGATTTTTTTAACTTAATATAGGAGACTATAAATTGCATTTAGTATGACTAATACTTATTGAGCATTCATATGTGCCAGATACTCACTGGCTCCAGAGGAAGGAACATGGCTCTTGTTTATAAAGAACTCTGCATTTCAGGGGAAGCAGATGCATAAATAATGTAAAATATGCTTTAAGAAAGGTATGTTTAAAGAACTGTGAAAAACAGAGATGAGATGAAAACCAGTAGTTCTGCCTGTGAACTCAGTGGGGTTTTAGAATCCAGTTAGGCCTCGAAGGATAGTAGGAATTTGACAGGCAAATGGATAAGGCTTTCCTGCCAGAATGAACAAAGGCAAAAAGGTTGGAAATATAGTAGAATGGGTGAGTCTTAGGGGTAGTTTAGTTAGAGCACCAAGGAAGATAGATGGCAATAAGGTACACTGCTGCCAAGTTTAGATGAACTTTGTATGTTTTGCACAGCAACTTAATATATTTTGGTAAGCATGATATTAGAACATTTTAAAGAAAATTATTTTTACTCCATTATTCTGAACCCCCAAATTAGTGATCTTTATCAGCAGTTCAGTTGTAGACCAATAGGCAACTAAGATTTTGATGAGTAGTGCATATCAGATACTAGAAAAATGTTTTGTAGCTGGGCATGGTTAGATATATCTGTAATCTCAATATTTGGGAGGCTGAGACAGGAGAATTGAAATAAAGATCTGGGAGTGTAGCTCAGAGGTAGAATGCCCCTGGGTTCAATCCCCAATATCACCAAAAAAAAAAAAAAAAAAAAAAAATTGTAGTCCAATAGAACAAAAGGGTTTTGATGTACAGTGGTATAGAACATAGGGTACGACTAGCCTATATTAAAGTTGTAAATTTAATAATATATTGTGTGTTTTCAATTTGTTATGAATTTGTATATGGTTGACATAAGAACTGGAACCTCCTTTTCATTATGTGAATACACAGAAAAAATTGTGTAACTATAATGTCAAAGTGTATTATTAATCCTAAAAATAAAGATTAATTAAAACTCTACAAGTTAAATGCTTATTAACAAAAGGTAGTTATTGGTGATTTTGTATAATATACCAAATTAACCTTTCCACTTAACACATTCAAATTATAGATACAGTAGTTTGATTTTGCTTTTTAGATAATTTGGTTTCAGGTAATTTGCTATAATCTGCTCTGTTTTATCAAGGGTTGGAGGAATAAGGATGAATTTGGCCATAATTTTTTAGAAAAATCTACACTTACTATATGTGTAGATATCTTATAAAAGGAGTCAAATGTAGTTTCTATTATCTGGTGTAGTTTGAGGCACCACTGGTAGGAAATCATTGACACTGCATAAAAATTCACTAAATATTGATGAACATCAATGAAGTTACCTCCTTTTAATTCTGTGAAATGGAAGAAAGGAGGTATTGTTGCCATGTCTTCCAATTACTGGTAAAAAATCTTAACAGCACTGGTGATTTTCATAAGTTTAGTAAAAGAAGAAAAAATGAAGGTTGCAAAGTTATGTGGAAATGACATTGTAATCTTAGGTATTTGTTTACTCCTTCAGTGAACTTAGTGAAGGGCATATTACTTTCCAAATACCATGCTAGGCACTGGGTATACAAAAGCAGCAGAGGAATTCTATGGGACAACCACAGGTGATTACTGTAGAGTCTCAAATCAGGATCTTGCCTTGAGCTCTGTGAGAGATTTTGTCATTTGTTATAGGTTTTGTCAGGTAGTTTATAACAGAAGATATAGCAAGAAAACTAGTTGGTTCTTACCTTTTTTTTTTTTTTTTTAAAATGCTAATTGAAAATCTTGCTGTTTTAGGCTCTAAAACAAAGAGAAGCAATCTTGAAGCTCATCTTGAAAAATGAAAATGTAAGTAGAAAATTATCTCAGATTAATGTAGCCTTGAACTTTACCTGAGGGTCTCACTAAGTAGCTGAGGCTGTCCACGAACCTGTATCCTCTGGTCTCAGCCTTCCAAGTACTGAGATTACAAGAGTGTTCCACCACACCTGGCTGAAACCTCATCTTTAATTAAAAAAAAAAAAATTGATGTCCCCTCTGTTTTACATGTTCTTGTTACCTAGCATTTTGGTTCTATGTTTCTGTACCCCAAATAAAATTATTATTACTCTAAAGCTTATTTAGATTTATCTATAGTTTACCATTTTCTTTGCTTATCATTGCTGCTTGTACAACTCATATCTTGTAGGTTCAGTTATCAAAGAGTATGTGATTTCTCATTTAACTCTCACCTTTAGGAATTCGAGCATTGTCCTTGGAGGTCACAGTTGCAGAGCTGGCTGTGGCACGCTTGCTGCCTCAGTTTCCCTATCCTGCAGCCCGCACTGGAAGCTTAAACACAAAAGACAGACAGACGCACAAACAGACAGACACAGACACAACCTCGCGAGGGGAATAATGTTCAACTTTATTAGGCGAAGATAGGGTTTTTATATGCTTAGAAAAACAAATATGACCCCGAATACGTGAGAAACAGTCATTATCTCAAAAATTCCCCAAGACCAGGTGGAGACAATCAGGCCCTGAAGAATACTCTGTTATAATCTTGGAGTTATTTATACTTTATCTAACTACCCCCTTACAGGGAAAAGCAGGCAACACAGACTACAAACTTTAAACTTAGTTTTCTCAGGAGTAACAGACTTTATCACCTCCAAGGTTATACATGCACAACGGGCACTACAGAAACTGGCTGAGTTTCTAATGGCTCAAATGGCCTTGAGCAATCATCTTAGCTCTCTGAGTCTTTTGAATTTAGCAAAAGTTTTCTATGCTTCCCACAAATCCTCTCTTTTTCTTTTTTTTAAGGAGACCCTCTGTCTTAGGTCAAGGAAAACTTCAGCGCCTAACCCGTCCCTGGAGACTTGACTGCTTGGTCAAGTTCCTGTCTTAGGTGGCTACTGACAGTAATTCCTAGTTGCCCGTCATGGAGGTCCTCTATTATGGGTTGATTATGTTTACCCATATCTGAGCCGGCTCGTTTTTATCAGCCAAGGAGGCCAGTGCTCGTGTGGCCATCCTAGAATTATGCTCTTGCTTTTGGGCCCAGAAGACAAGCTTTAAAATTATAGCGAAGATAATGATCACAAAGAGGAAAGTGGGTAATTGCTCCAGCCAGTTAAATGCTGGGAGCTTTGGCATAGCATTTTAAATACTAGTTACAACATAATCAATCGTTTTTGTCAAATCAAAACGCAGTTTTGGAATATTTTTTAGTACGGTGATCTCACTGTGCAAGGCTAATAGATCTAAAGACAAATTAGCGTTGTGCCATATTTCTTGGAGGTGATTTTTAACACTTGTCCAATTATATTGACTATCATTATAAACCTTAGGAGTAACATAAATCCATTTGTATTTTTTATGACATTGAATGTTAGCTTTGAGTCTTAACTCCTTAATTTTATGTTTAATATAATCAATCCTATCTCCCAAATATTTTACCGTATTAAACAATGCTTCAATACGCATTTCAATTTTAGTACCTATACACTCTTGAGTTTCCAAAGTTTGTGTTACATTTTTTGATAATTCATTGATATGATATGCCATTTGAATCTCCCGACTTAGGGCCACAGCAGCCGTAGTAGCTGTAGTAATCAGATTAATTAATGCAGCTACACCAGCAATTAATAAGCCTATAAATCTCTTAGGCCGGCTTAAGGCCTTGTTGATTTTTTGAAATATAAGAGCACCAGAATCAGAGTACCAAGTTTCAGTTAAATTCACGGGAAAAAATCACATATGGAGGTTGTTTAACAATTAACACCTGGGTGTCATGTGGAATGATAGAAATACATGAAGTCAATTGACAATTAGTACAAGCAACAAAGAACTTATCATTTTTAAAAGTCATATCAACCTTTCCATGTAGTAAGAGATAGGGAGGGTGTACACAGGCAGCAACAACATGCTTTTTTGAAGGATTTAAAACTCTAAAGGAAGAAATTTTCCCCTGAGCTGAAGAACTTATTACTCTAAAGGTTGAGACTTCCCCCAAAGCTGCTGCTATCTTCCAGATGTGAGTCTGAGGGAAGTGAGGTGGAAAAATCCACATGCCTGCAGTAAACCCAAAAGGTATTTCAGATGTAGCAATGTCAGCGATAGTCCTGTTAGCATTTAAGAGAGCTAAATGATAAACCTGTCCTACTGACCAGTCCTTTATATAAGTGTTCGACAGAGAAGTGTAATATCTAAGTGGGGCAGAAGCTCTGCACCGTCTCCATCTTATACTGTTCTCGGAACATTCTGAATCCTTTTCACAAGGTGTCCAATCATGAGGTGGTGTAGAGGTGTTAACGATTTTTCCAACAGGTGCCCATATGTCCATTCCTTGGTTGTTGCAGCCAAAAGAAGTCTTTTAAAAAAGTTTTTTGGTTTTTAGTTGCAGGCACCCAGGAATAGCAGAAGTTTTTGAAAAACAGATAGGAGTAGTGTTGGATATGCCCGTATAATTTATACTTGTAGAGTGGAATGATGGAGTTCCTTTCATTATGGGGAGGCCTATCACCATAGAATCATTAACAGTTACCATAATAGTTTTTTCTTTCCAAGTGACCGGGTGAATCCTGGGTGGATCAGGAACATAGGCCCAGTATACTTCAGCTGCGTCCTCGGAATCAGCTGCATCAGGAGGGTGATTTTCAAAGTGTTCAGGCATTCTGTGCTGTCAGAGTTGAGAGGAATCAGACTCCAACTAGTCTGGTGTTGCTTTGAATCCACAGGCCACACAGCACGAGCAGGAACTCATCAAAGTGTCCCATTACTTCTAGGAAAAACACAAACAGAAACCCGGACCTGTGCAATTACAGGGTCAGGTCCTTTCCATTGATTAGTTTTTAAGTTTTTCCACATAACCATCGCTTTGGAGGCAGAATCATGGGGAAAATGTCTATCAGCTGCAGATTTACCTTGAGAATCCAAAATTAAAAATTTTAAAGCAAATAAAGTCAAGGATAATAGATTATGAGGACACTCAGAAGCCAGAGGGCCTAATTTCCCCTTTTTTATTTTTAAAGATAAATTTTAAGAGTTTTATTAACTTGTTTTACAACAGCTTGACCTTGGGGATTATCATAAACATTAGTAAATCCTTTACTGGTGTATGTAGGATGTCACTAAAGACTTGGCTTGTTTTTGGAGAGATATTATAATAATGTTGTAAAGTATTAGCATTGACATGAAATTGATTATGTAAACAGGTAGTAGCTTTAAAACCTTTGGAAGGAAACAAAATCATATTGTTAAATTAGTTAATTGATCCGCCTGATGGTTACCAGCAGTCAAAGGTCCAGGAAGACTAAAAGTTTTTGGTGGCAAAGGACCAAAAATACCTGTTGGAATACAAACAAGTTAAATTTTAGCCTGTTATTTAGCATTTAATTTACCTGTAAAGATAAGCCATTTATTTACTTATTTTTACTTAGTTTACCCATTTAAAT